>JAARMF010000273.1:57898-82916 GCA_022844705.1 Toxascaris leonina
CCCCCCCCCCCCCCCCCCCCCCCCCCCCCCCCCTCCTCCCCCCAAACAATGCAACGCAAGCGCATATAGCTCTAACTGACAGCGGCGGGTTTTGCTTCATTTTTGTTGCGTTTGTTATGGCACATGTTTATCAGAAATGAAAATCTTAAGAAGGGCACTTGAAGGTAGGATAAGGATGGAAATGTTGAGTGGATGGATTGATGCAAATTAGAGTAGGAAGCAAGCACGGAATGGCTACTCGAACTGGATTAACTGACGAAAACGAGTAGCTGGGCCGCCCCGACGAAATGAGTGCCTGAAATGCGTTTCACACACGCTCGAATTGTTTGCTATCGCTCGCTTAAGCTTGAAGCCTCATCTCCTGCCAGTATCCATCTGTCCACAGTGTGATGCCTTTTTGTCACTTCTGGTTCTTCGCTTCAATTTCTTCTGAGCACCTTCATTGTTGGAGGAGGTAATTGCATCGCTGCGGTAGCCGAAATCTTTACAGACATTCCAGCAGTACTTTCGTCGTCCGCCTTGGTTCCGCATGTTCATAGTAGGGCAGTTGTTAGCTTTTGTAAACGTTGAACAGTCCACAGTACGACAGTTCTACCGCGCAAGAAAGTATTTTTGATGAAGCGGTCCAGATTAATCTTTTAAAGTATGCCAAGGTGATCAGCGAACAAAAGAAATACGTTGGGCATTCCAAGCGCCCCTATTTTTGAGCCAATAGTAGAATATCCACTGAAAACGATATGCATATTTTGATGGTTGGAAAACTACTACACCGAATACTTTGCGAGAGTGCACATTTTTGTATGTGAAAGCTTATTCACAAATCTCCAACAACTTCGTCGGAAAGGTTGGCAATAGACGCGCCAACTGTTCATGCCGTCTCCTATGCATAAAAGTGTTTTCAGCTTTAATCAAGCTTTAAGCAGCTTCCTCCTCAGAAAATGCATCAGCATGAAGAGAATAGGGAATTGAAGACGTTGTAGAAATCAGAGATATCACGCTTACTTAGTTGTTTTAGGGAGTGCGATTTAATGTTTGCACTGCTGTAACATTTTCTTCCCATACAGATGTTTGTCATATTGTTTCTAGCCTTTAAAAAATATTTCATTCCTCAGTCGCCTCCTTGTTTTTATGACTTTCACGTATAAAAAATGTCAGCGGCATTATTTTAAACCACTTGTGTGGGCTTCAAATATTTGACTTGAATAGTATGTCGATGCTAAGCAGTATTTGTTGACAACGCATTTGAAGCAGTATCATACTTGCTTGGGAGGTTGCGACATTTCATAACTCGACATACATTCGAAAAACAGCGTAGAAAGTGGAGGCTATATCAAAGCGCTCACTTTCGAGAAATGTTTATTGCTCTTTTACTGAGGGTCTGTTCTTGAGGAAGCTTTCTTGCGAGTTTGTAATATGGTAAATTTAAATGTAGTATTTATTGTTCGTCTTTGGCACTTATCACTTTGTAGCTCTCGTAACGGCGTACAGTTGCACTAATTTGGATTCATGAAAGAAAGCATTTAGTGTTTGTTTTGAGGCAAAATACTGGGCAGCAGTTTCCAGTTTTTTTTTTCTTTTGTTTTAGTTGGATGGCATATATAAGTATAAGCTGCAGTATGAACGTCTTGCTTTTCTGACTTCCTATGGCAAGAGAAACTTCCGCCATGGCTTCAAATATGACTGAAATGTGAAAGTTGTCTACTCTGAGCACTCATGCCAACTTACTGACCGTTGAGCTGTTGATAATTATGTCCAGAATATTCTTGGATGTGGCATATTTTATATTGTTGTATCTATGATGCAGTTGCACTGTTGCGCTCTTCTCTTTGACGCAAGTAAATTGCTGCAAATATCTGTACTTTTAGCCACTAACGCAATCTTGTTATCAGTGTTCGAACCTACAGATCTGCCGTCGTCGCAGAAAACGTATGTGCATACGAAAGGGGAGAGGGGGGGGAGGGGAGGGGGGAGGGGATACGCAGTGACACCGTATTAAGAAAGTGCACGGAATGGTACCTGTCTCGGTAATTAGGTTTAGAAAAACCTGCATCGCAATTTAAGGAATCCGAAATTGTAGTATCATATGTTCTCTTATGCTTCTTCCGTATACCGCCTCAAAAATTTCCTGGTTGGTTCACATTTTTGCTTCTTATACCTCCTCTTCTTCAGCTAGACGCGCTTCTTTTTGATTTTCTGACTTATATCGACTGCATTTGTAGAAGTATTCATGCTTCTCAATTCTTGTTCATAATACTACAGTGCTGTGTTCTTGTGTTCTCCGTGTCGAGTAGCATTCAGCAGCATTTTAGCTCACACCTCAGCTTTATTGTACGAAAAATGTTGCATCCATATCCTGCATCTCTTTGGCTTGCTCATTCGGACATAATCAGTTTAGCTGGTTCTCTTCCAACCAGAGCTTTATTCCATATGGTGATATAAAGGTTTGGTCATATTTTCGCACCACTTTTCACAATCTGCATGAAGAAGTCCCCCACTAAGCATTGCAACGCTCTAGAAACTCCAGCAAATCAATTGTCAAAGAAAGACTTTTTTCATTCTCGTTGGAATATCTTTGTTTCAGTCACACAAACCGAGGCACTTGATCTTTTCACCTAAACCTGGTTAGATTTTGTTGCTTTGGCCACTTCAGATGTGGATGACGTCCACCCTCGTACATTTCTCTACTCGAAGTGAACAGTTGACCAGGATGGCTCATTTCTCTAGAATTTCAATATGTTGGACATTTGCATCCGTTGATACGATGGCCAACTCGTTGTATTCCAAATGGCTTATGAAATAATTAACTCCTGAAAAAGCTATTCAATGGCGTTTTTGCTTAAAGAAAGGGTAGATTTATACGGAAAGCAAGGCGATGTCTCTATGGAAGTACTAGACGTTGTTGTTCATTCTGTTGGTGCTTATGGGGCGTAAGAAATGATGGCGTCGAAGCGCAACGCCGAGTATATTTTCCATATTGTTGTTGCTTGATTTTATGCGAGAGTAATTGATTTATGCAATAGTCGGGCATGATTTTATTTGAATTTATGCTCTTACATCTCATGCAAACTCATTCAATAGCTGCTAGGTGGCAAAAGAGGTTCGTCCGACTGAACGCTTGAGCATTTGATAAAACGCATCGCCTACACGAAACATTAAGCTTACTTTGACAATGCTTACTTTGAAGAAGTTACCATGTTGTGTCGAAGAGCGTTTTTTTTTACCTCAAAGGGTGGTCCGCTTTCAAAATGCTCGCACCACCATCGAATTTCGCGTTTGGCGGCTTATGATCACACGTTTTTTTTTCAAGTTGAAGTTTTTTTTGGATCCGTAAACGATGGTGTTTGCGAATTCACATTGTCAGAGGTGGCTGAAGGCACTATATCGCATTCCGCTGCAAAAAACAAGCATTGTATGCTGATGTGACGGGGGGGGGGGGGCTTCGCAACTTGTTATCGATCGCTTGTGAAAAGTGTGCGGTTATATGTCGTGTTTGAAGCTGCATGCTTAAGCAATAAGCTATGCCTTTTTCTGGACTCGCTATGGCAGCTTTTCAAACGATCTTTCTTATCAGAACTCGTACCAACTTTTCGATAGTTTTTGGCGCACCATTCATTGCCTACCTAGCGGAGTGAATCTTTCTCTTCAAAAGCATAATTTCTCATAGGTGAAGTCGGCTTTTCGTCTATATTTCTCAAATTTGAAAATGATGAAGTCAATAAAGCCTCTTCATAGGCTACTGTTTATTAGAAGCAAGAGCCTGTGCAGCAAAACAAAACGATTGTGGAAGCAATCTACAAAGCACTTATTAAAACGCATGCATCTTGAAGCTGATGGAATCTGTTATGCATGAGGGCAACCTACGAGTTATGACGCATTGCTGTTCATATTAGATTTGATCCACCAGTTTTTGTGGATGAATTGTGTTCACTGAATTTCGATGAACCCTTGTATGAATAATGCTTGATTAAGCATTCTTCTATTATTACTGGGAACACATCTGTGAGACCGGTCGATTCGCCTGAAGCGGAAAATTTTGTAAGCCGTTGCGGTTTTCATCCAGATTTTCTTCCTGATTGGAGCTTGAGAATTCAAAACTAACTAGGGGTGAATTTGTGGGCAGAGAAAAGGGAGATGAAAATTAAAAAGAGAACGACGAAAGATCAAATTAGGAAGGGTATCTAAATCTCAGAATTTGCGAGGATGGCTTCAATGAGCCATGAGCTAATGTGCTGTCGATTGGGCGATCGTTGAAACGGGCCGAAGCACTTATTGTAACAGTGCATTTCCGTTGTTGCACTACTTTAAGCATCATGAACGGCGCATTTCAAGAACTCTCGTCTTGCGTCTCATTGAAGTGCGCATACTCTTGTTGGAAGAAAAAGTCGCCGAGTGAGCATTCTTGAGTAGGTTTCGAATGATGCACTGTTAAATTAAGAATTTTTAGTGCAGCAAATTTCCCTTTGCAGCATATCAACGCTCGAACTAGCATCATATGATCTATTCAGCATCAGAACTGAGTATTTATTTTTGTACAGTGCTAGGAATATTTTGTGATTCGCGATAATACGATCAGAATGCTAATTTGAGAAGTTTCAACGGGAGAAGGAGTAAAATGTAGAGGATTTGAAAAGCCTCAGTTTGTGTGAAATAAGGCGGCGAACATATCCGCTCTGATTTGTGCGAGTCACATTCATTTCGAAAAAAGTTCGAAGTTTAAATATTTGATGCTTCTCATTACAAATCTCCTTAACTAGCATCATCTTTTGCGGTATTTTATATGATAAAATAACTGTCGAAACTAGAGTATGTTACTAGAATACCTATAGACTTCATGCAAAACCACTGGATTAAGTCACAAGCGAATTATAGCTATAGGAAGAGCCAAATATCTCCGATCGTTTAAACAATACTTGCAACAACGACAAGAAAATATTCCTTAAAGGTTAACAGTTGATATGCTGGAATGAAAGTTACGTTCAACGACGTTTTTGGAAAATACTAAACGAAAATATATCGCAGTGTTTGGTGAGCTTTGCACACTGTTCAGGAAGTTTTTCCTTGAAATAGAAAAGGGAAATGGTGGTAATTCTCTGCTGGAAAAGGCCAAAAGTTATTAGATAAGCCAGATGCGCTTACAGTGTCTCTCATTTGAAAACGCAACGACTGCCTTCATACAGCTGCGCAGAAAGTAAGGGGTACACATGTATACATTCATTCATAGAAAAGGGACTGAGATGTGACAAATGGCACAACAAATGGCACAATAAAGCAACCGAAGGGCCAGAATGTAGTTGCGAAAAGGTGAACATGTCGTGGTGTGTTCCAGTCAGTAACAGTGAGGCCGCAAAAGAATGCTGGCTGTATAGTGCAAACACCGTTCAAGGAAGACAAGTGGCGTACAGTATGAAGCAGAACAGTCATATTGCAAACTTTGGCTTGCGTTCTAGCATAATTCATGATAAATCACGAACTTTGAAGCCACTGAGCCAAAAATGCCGAAGTGCAAGATTGCTTTCCTTATGTGCGCAACGTCGTTTGCTTCATATGTGAGGATATGAGCTATTCTCTGTGCAGAACGTGCTGCAATGATAGGCGACTGATAAACCATGGAGACGAAAGTTGTGATTCTTTGCGCAAGAGTTTCCGCTCGAACCAACTTTCACGTGCAAGTTGATATTAACAAACCCTACCGAAGAAGTAATACGGGTGTCAAATAAAATAAAAGGCGTGTGGTTGAAGCAAATTTTGAAGAAACGAGTGCTTCACCATACTGCTGTAACTATAAGTATGAAATAGGCGTACTAAATCGTTTTTTCTCATAAAATGCTTGCAACAGCAAAGTTCTCTTCAGAAAAAAAAAACATGCGATGAATGCTCATTCCCATCTATTTCCGCAAATTTTATATGAGATTAATCCTTACGATACTTGTGAATGTTTTCCTCAACACATCCACTCACTTCATCTCACCTTTGCATTAACACTTTAACACTTAATACTCATGAATTAACCGCTACGTTCCACGTTTGATGAGAATCAAAAGTTTATGGCAAACTTTACAGCGAAATTGTAAGCGAATATTATTTGTGAAGCGAAACAATTGGTTTTTCAGGACATATTGATTCCGTCCTCTCATGATTGTTTTGCGCTTCCAAATCATATCAAATAATTCTACCATACATAATGCTTTTTTTCACGGTATCAATAAATGCTTCAAATCGGAGCCCTGATTTGGGTATATTCACTCTTTAAGCAATAAACTATGAGGGCTTTTGAGCCGAAATGGGGTTATACGCACGATACATAGTTCAAGCTTTCATGTCTTTTTGCATTGCAACGCACAACGATTCATGCTATCGCCTTGTTTACGCCTAACTTGCCTTGTTTTAACTGTGGCAGCTACGGAAGGTGGAGATGTGATATTTGAGAGGTGTAATCAATAACCATCGATCAGGAATTGAATGTAGCATGTTCTGCTGATTACTTATTGCCTTCTGAGTTTTCAATATCCTGCTTAAGCGATTTTTAACGTAGGCCAAATAGGCCTAAATTCGTGAGAGAAAGCAAACCAAGCCGGCCGAAATTTTGATGACAAGGTAACCTTGTCCAGAAACTGGCGTTCAAATTAATTTGCGTCCTCAAGGACGGATGTTCCACTCAAATGTGGAGGCGTTCTCCGTTAGTGTAATTCCCGCCTTGTCTGAACGTTCTTTACTTTAGTTAGCTGAACATCTCAGGCAACGATTTACTTGACTGTCCTATATGAGCAAAGTAATCTTAGTTGGATACGTCTACGTAGACGGCTTAAATAATGCATATTGGACTATGAGAGAGATACGCAATTTCAGAAAGTAGTGTGACTGCATAGAAGTTTGCGATTAATCCCACAAACCTGCTCTACAGCTCGCTATTTACCATCTATTTTTTAACTCTGTCTGCAATCCGTATAGAAAATCTTGGAAAATAGGGTAACCCGAGAACGAATCAATATTATTGATGCCATCTCACGAAAATTTTTAGTAGAAAATTTCTGCCTTCAATGCACTTATAATTTTCTCCCAAAATGGCACAGTGCTGTAGTTATATCTTTCTTTCAAAAACAAATGCGCGGCACTTATACTATATGTACGGTTTTAGATTTTCTAAAATATCGCACAAATTCTCTTGATCTAAAAACCACAACACCTACTTATGCTGATTCTTCAAGCGTTGTTGGCTATACACCTCGCTTTACTACGCGCTTCCGATACTTGAATACTTTCGGGGACTACGCTTAATCGATTTCATTTCGTGTTTTCAGAAGTTTGCAAGCATTTGTGATGTCCATATCAACAAGTTAACGCCCGTCACGTCTGGGACACTCGTAGTCTTCTTGAGTCAGCTCGTAAAATTGCCATTTAGAGTGAGATCGACTGTATAGCTTGAGGTCACCAGTTTCAGAGAGGCCTGATGACATCGGCCGCATAAGACTGGTAAGAGGAAAATACACTTCTTGAATAAAAACTAGAACTAAATATCATTTATCGCGTCTCATCAAGTACAATCGCTTCCGTTTGCTTTTCATACATCTGCAGTTTTAAGAGGTTCGATTTTCCAGAGTACTGTGATTGAGAAGCCGTCATTCTAAGCAGAATTTATTTGAACTATGAAACGGAAAAGCCAACAAAATATATTTCTTCTCAGTTGAAGCCCTATATCGGAACGGTCTGTATGCAGTGTGTAAGAGTCATCGCTACGTAGCGCTGAACGACTTGAGGCAAAAGAAAGCCAAGTACTTTGAAAGCTTTTTTCAAACTTTGCGTATTTGAGTTTCTTACCACTGAAGGAGCATGGAATAAAAACTGAAAGGACGTAAAATACAACGAATGCCTTGAAGTAGAGAAATTACAGAAGCAAAGTGGTGTGTTTGAAATAGGCATCCCTTTTAATGATATTCAAGATCAGAATTGCGAGATTCAGTCATCAATGGATGCGCCGGATGTCAGCGCTTGAATTTAAAAGTAGAGAACTAAAATGACGTCGTGAATTCTCTGTCGAAGCCAACTAAAGCACATTTTAAGTACAAGTAAATTCGGAAGATGCTACGATATACTTGTATACTTTTCTCAATGAATTCCTAAAATATTCCATTTATTCCACCTTTGAAAACTTAGGCTCTAACCTCCATTGTATTGGCGATGGCAGATTTGGCGTAGTGCTTTTCTGTAGTTAAAAAAATTGAAGCACGAAAATTGTGATATCTCCCAGTACAATGGCACCATTGCTTATATATTTTTGCTGAAACAAATCCACTCAATGAAATTTCAGCGGGGATGGTGCGAATTCGAAGCTTTAAAAAGTTCAACGCAGCGATAGCTTCACAGATGCTTGACTTTTGGCTGCCAACAACTAACCACTCGACAGACTTCATTATTGCAGCCTGACTTGAAATGTTGCAACAACTTCCTATTATATTATCTCTGTAATAGGTTTTCTGTTACAGACTTCTGCCCATTGAAAATAATCGTGTTGGTGATCGGTATGAAGGCGTGGATTGTCAGTCATTCTTCCCTCAATAGTATGAGTTTTTGAGAAAATATTCCGCCAGCCTGCATGGCGCACTTCTCCACTATGACATGAACTTATACTAGAGACTTAAAACACACCGGAAAGAAAAAATCCCTAGATAAGAACACTTGATGCCGTTTCATTTTCTAAAAAGTTTTTGCTGACTCCGTTCCTTTGAACTCCAAATTTTCGGTTTGCTTCGCTCAACTTGTTCTCAGGATTTCTAGATTGCTTTGCATAACTAAGCTCAAGCCTTTCACTTGCTTCACTTGCTTTAAATTACAAATAGGGTGGATATATGGGTGGTGAGGTCTCAAATTTCTAGGAAGCGCCCTAAATAGCTAATTGAACTCGAGTTTAGCTTTTTTATACGGAGAACTTGAAAATTTGTTGGGCGTAAAGTTTTTTAAAGTCCAAAGATCTGAAGAACTTGAAAAGTGGAAAAGTTTAGAGTTTACTTAAGTACCTCTTTGTGATACTTGCAGAATATCTATGAAATAATATTGTGAGAGGGCTTTTCCAGTGTACAGAAGTATTTTCTGCTCTCAAATGAGTCATCACATGCGGACCTGGGAAATCATTTTTATGGTCTTCCTCAGTGTCGGATGTGGAGATTTCCGAGGAAATGTGATGTCTTGGTAAGGGTAGGATTCTATATGCATCTACTGGCCTCGAACTCAGCAGCACTTGACCCTTTTTGACGCTGAGCAGGAATAAATTAGCTTTGCTTATATACTCTTGGTGATTGAAAACCGAAAACCTATGTACTCATTTTATCACTTATATGCTTCGGAATTTGAATCATCCACACAATCCTAGAGGGTCGGGCTACGCTATTCGAAAGTTTCAAAGCGAACGCGTATTCAAGATTAAAGCAGACAGTGATCCACTGGCGTTTAGTACACAAAGGTCTATAATTGAGAATCTTAATCGAACGAAGGTTGTATAGTTTGTAGGCTGCGAGAGTCAACGAATACTTGAGTGGGAATCCGGTTGCTTTTTCGGAATGAATCAGGCACTCTAACGCGTAAAAGTTTCTGGACAAGCGGCGAGAGTTGGCAGCTAAACTGAATCGAATTTGATATAAATTTGAAGTCACTATTTCCAATAATCTAGTCTTACTAAATTTCATTGCATTCAGACCGATCATATCTATGCCCATTAAGGTCGAATAAAACTGCAACGAATAATTTTCACTCTGAAAAATCCCGCCAGACTTTAATTCGCTGCTGAAGAACCCTCTCCTTATTTATTTTTCTAATGATTGGGACATTGTAAGGTTGTTATTTGACCGCGTTATTTTTTCCGAGTTTGTGCCAAAGTTTATGAGGGGAGACTCATCTATAAGAGATTGCGCGGTTTATATACGTTTTATGCAGAATTTTAAACGTCTGCGAGGCTAAGCGCATTTGAAATTAGACCCTCGTGGCAGAAAATCAGATTAAAGTGTGACGAGTTGTTCCAGCAGAATCAGTAGCTACCTCATTTGGTGTTGAACTACTGAGCTTTAAATAACTCACAGTACCCCTAATTAATACATAACATAAGAAGGCACTAGAGGAGCTCCTATGGTCGGCGAGGAAAGAATATAACGGAGGGAGAGATGAAAGAGGAACTGTATATTTTAGCAATCGATGGAATGACTCAGACGACTTTCTTCAGGTGAGATATGGAAATTCTGTTTCCTATCAAACGTCTTCGTACTAATGCTTCAAAGATGATGCCTTATTCGTCAACAAATCTACCGAGCTGCAGTTTGCATCGCAGATTTCAGCAAAAGAGACTCAATAAAACTGCTTACGAGCCGTCGGAAAACGTCTACGCCTTACTTCTTATCTGTCCACCGATTTTCTAAAAACTTCATTTTTTCGATTTTGAGCATTCTTCATGATGGCTTTTCATGAATTATTGAATTTCAGCGTCTCCGATGTTTCTGAGAGCCTCCATGAGTGCTCTCAGATTCCTGATTTGCTGATTTAGTGATTTGCTCATTTAATGCAATATCGTTATTCGACATCGTTGATCGTAGAAAAAAGCGACTTTTATTTTCACAGGGCAGTATAGAAAATTTCAGACAGTATTTTTTCCCTTCTACTTGTTTGGTTTCCTGTTAACTGCGTTGATGAGGATATCACAGCTGTGCACGGTTATTATGGTATTCATCATAAACAAAGCAGTTCGTGATTCTTGAATAATACACCGTACAGCTTGTCTGAATTGACCGGACATTGGGAGAAATGCGAATGTTTGTATCAATATTTCTGCCCTTGGATGGACACTCAAAAACGTTATGGAGCTTTTTAATGCAAGGCTTCATAATAATTAGCACAAAATCATCGCAGTTTCTGGAATATCACGTTCGATGCTCGCACAACGGCAAGATCCAGGTTGCAAAGTCGATAAACCATTGGCATGGCAGGTGAATGATAAGAAACAAATGGAAGTGCCTTCCAATGTAAGGAAACTTTTTGATATTGCAAAATACGGCCGACTGTCATGGTCATTTATCCACTGCTAGATTTGGGTGGTGAGGTTCCTTAGCAAGCTGGCTTCGTGGTGGGGGGCGAGTGACGGAGTAGTCGTCATAGATGCGTTCTCCGCGGGGACAGAAGATTCCTCGTGAAGTTCCTATAAGTCGCCATATGAAACTGAATGCTTGGTGCGAAGCGTCATTGATACAGTAACGTACCTTGTATGATGAGAGTGTAGGAAACTTTTCAAGTGCACAGAACCTTTTATTAAAACCACCGTCAGTGATAAAAATAATGTATGAAAGCTTGAGTTCGAGGATTTGCGGGCTGAAATGACGATTTATGTGGCTGAAGAACAGCATTTGCGATGTAACTGATCACAGATTCGCAATGGTACTATAGGCTTGAAGTCACTGCAGGTGAGGTCGCAATTTCTGTTCATAACTGCTCGTCCAAAAAAAAAAAAAATCTGTGGACGGCTAACCACTGAAGCAAAAGAAGGATGTTTGATATGCGTTAATGTGGAATCTGCAAGAAAATATTGAACGGAGTGAAGAAATAATAGGAATGCTGAATGGATGAGAATGCGAAACTGCAGATTTATATTGCAGCACATCAAATGCGTGAGAGCGTCGCTATGAGAACGCATCTACTTAACTTTTTTTTTGGCAGCAGTCGCCTTCGTTTCATTTTCCTCTCTTCGAATGTTCTCTTTCTTTGTTTCTACGATCTTATGATTAGCGATCCAACTCCAGCACTAGCGATTGACTCGTAAACGGATGACGCTACGGTCAAACAAAATGCCTATGCAAGGTGGCTGCCAGCAAAACTACAAACATAACTATCACAGTAGATTTGAAAACAATGTATAGATTCAATGAGGCGTTTCTCACTTTAAGGTCTCCCAAGGAAGAATGATGGCTAGCAAACACTTTGATAATATTCACTGTCGGAGAGCACCATAATTAAATGGGTTTTGTTGTGCCATAAAATGTGCTGCTGCTGCTGCTCCTTTTTAAGCCTTCGTTTTGATATTCTTCTCTTTGAAGTGCACGCTATTCTCCCTCATGTCTTCTAGTGCATATGGCACTATTCCTCGAGTCACTGTCGTTATTGTAGCGCTAATGGGCCGAAAGTCTTTATTCATCGCTTACTATGCGATGACTAATTGCTAACATTTCATAATACAGCATACAGCAGCTAGCTGCAACCATCATTCCAGTGAACTTGACGTCTAGAGGTATTGCCCACATTGAGGTTTGTATGCATCTACGCTAGGTGGAATCTTCTCTCTTGTTTGTCGGATGGAAGTTCTTGCGAAAGTCAAAAGAAGAGAGGACCTCTTCCTCGAAGTGCTAGCAATTTCTTCCTTGATGAGGCAAGGGATGAGATTTTCGGCATCCTGGTGGCTCCCTCAGGTGCGGGGAAAGCGTCATGATCTAATAAGGCAGCAAAATGTCCTAGTGTGTCGTTTTTTGCCTACATATTTCTCAGTGTTGCACTGCTTAAAATGCTCATTTGCGTTCATTGTTGAAGCATCACATACCTGCACATAAGAGCGATAATGGAAGCGGCAAACTATAGAATTCGTTCCATTCCTTTAGGTGAATTTCGTAGTCCCGCACATCATGTAATCAAATTTGTTCTGAAAGCTTATTGTTCCACTTCTCGAACGAACTTTTTCTTCGTAGAGCAATAACTGAGGAGTCATGTAAGAGTGGCTGAGACAATATGCATTTTGCTTCAGCATTCCAATTATTCTCATCGGTGTGCAAAATCTTTAACAGTAGATCCATTTTCTTAAACTCAGCCGTCGTAAACTCAAGAATCGACCGATGTAAAATGCACGTAGGGAAGTTTTTGGTGTAAAGGGAATCAGTCTACAGTGCAGATTTTCCTGAATTTCGCATCTTTAGTGTAAGTTGCTCTCGCATTGTGTAGTGCGCTAATCGCTTTCGTAACACAGAAATTCTGTAGGAGAGCAATATTGGTGTGGCATAAGGCAAAATAGTCGAATGTTGTCTAGAAGCACGAATGGCATTTGCGAATCGGTTTGCAGAAAAGTGGAAAGACCAGCCATCTCTGGAACAAACAAACAAACATTCCAAATCGATCTTCACTTCACTTCCTAGCAGTTCTAAAACGAACTCATGGATCACGATGAAAGCATGTCGATTATCATGAAGCAGATGCAGGGGAATGGATCACAATTGCATAGTGACCAGTTGTAAGTACCTATACGTATGGCAGACAGATTCGTGATAGGCACACATAATGTGAATAAATAGGTATTGTAGCTGAGAAGACAGTTGAAACATTCGTAAAAGCGAGCAACCCATACAAGCATTATTTTATGGGAATATCTTCTTAGGACATATGCAGAAGAGCATAAGAAATGGGATATATTGATAGGTCTACGCCATAAACGATGAATACTTTTGATTGCATTCAGGCAATTTTGGCATCTATGAACTGCCTGTTGCACAGGATCAGAGCTACTCATTTGTTGCTTCAGGTTGTTGTGATACATTACAGCATCGAATACAATGCATCATAGGCTTACCCAACCGCACATTTGCGCGAGCTTATTGCATGCTAATGAGAGGTATCCCACTGCGTTCCGCATGGCTATCGTCTATTTTAGCTGAAATCAATCCTGCTCCATAAAAAATTGTATTTAAAGGTAATCGTAATGTTAGTTTTTCAGAAATCGTTGGAGGACTCAGAAATTCGGTGACTTATATGGTTCATTCCCTAGATTCCAACCCTAGTGTTAGTCCCAGAAAAATCTCGCTCAAGAATTACCGAAATCAGAGAGTCCCTTAAAAGATTTCAAGGCGGCTGCCAAAATCGCTGGACTGCTATCGAAATCCAGTGTGCCTTAACTGTAGGGCAGCGAATTTTGGGCTGCGAGTGTCTACATAATTTGTACTCAATATTCGCGCTTCCCTAATCTGTATTATGTCAAGAGTGGTAAGTTATTCTTGCATCATTTTCAGACCAAGAATACTGGCAAAGTTGGGAAAGTTTCTGGAAAGAATACCTAGAGGGTGGAGGTTTGAAGAGCTTTGACTGGTATGTTCGGTGCTAGTGAAAACAGAAAATTAACAACCATTCCACCGGCCATCTCCATAGACAAGTGTTCGTTTACTGTTACATGAGAAAAGAGGCGTGAATTCGGCGCTTCAGGGAGGAAGGGTGCGGTATCGAAGAGAGAGAGAGAGGGAGAGAGTGATGCAATAGGCCAAACTATATAGCGACGATTGATACTGCCTACGATTTGTTCGTATTTGGTTTCGATTCACATCACTGTGGGTGCAGTGGTTGGCTGCATGCGATGTCGTGGCGCATATGGGAGGTGAATTATTAAAACCTTATACAACCAACAATACTACTTGCCACTGTTATTTATAGCCATCGTATTTACTATCGCGTTTGTTATCACAATTTCCCATCATAACTAATAATATCTCATTCACCGCCTCCTTGTAATAACATGATGGCTAACGTAGTATATTTGATTCTGCCTATTCTTATTTCCGATGCTGATTGCACAACTACTACCGCTTACAGCCACTTACTGCTGCTACAATTGCTCCTTGTTATTACACCACGCCATGCACAGTTTTTGTTATGCTGATCATTGTGTACTAATTACTGTTGCCATTGGGACCGCAGGTAGCTGCTTCTACGACTATTTATTACTATAGCTGGAGTCAGTTGTATGTAAAGAATGCAACTACAACTTGATCGTATATTATTACTTCATTATTACATCATCTTATTTTGCATCTTTCATGTCCAACTTCTGTTACTTCTTGTATTGCTATTGAATAGCGTATAGATGCTTTTTTAGGTGCGTGGAGAGGAGGGGAGGGGCGGGGGGAGGCAAGGAGGGTGGGGGAGGAGGGCGAATGCATGCTTGGTAATGTTATTTTGATGATTAGTTCCCTTTTTCTCCGTGCTCGCGCTACTTTTGCTTCACATATGGTGCAAAATTTGAAGAGTTGTGACGATCAACCTGTCTTATTTAGCGTGTTCAGCTAGCCGAGTGCTAGAACTACTATTTTTTATTGCTAACTGATAGTGAATATTTATTTCTGCTGGTACTGCACATGTACCTTTTCTAATGTGATTAATGAATACCAGTAGCTGAGTCTGAGGCTTAGAACCTCAGAACCATAAAAATGATCGTTCCAGAAAACTGGGCGGCAGATAAGGGGCCAGATAGAGGAAGCCAGCCGGAACACCTTACATTTTGATAAGATGTCGCTGTTAAAATTCAATCTGGCAAACCGCAGCATAATCAGTCGATCCTCGGCTGAGATCCGGACCCTGAAATATTCCTCGCAATCTGTTTCTGTAGAAATCGGAGTTTCACACTCCATATCATAGGTCAGGTCACTCAAGAAAAAGCTTCAGATGCCCCTTGATACAATTTATGGCTTTCAGTCGACTGCTGGGAACTTTCCTCCTAGGGAGATCGATTGCCGAGATATGAACTGTTCTCCTATTCTATCGCACCTCGTTGTCACCAGGCATATAACGTGATGGCGTTGTATCACCTACGATGGGCAGATTTGAATACATCGTATTCTGCCCGAAAACTTTTATTTTGTTGTCAAATGAAGTGTAAACGAAAACGATCTGCTCATCCAGAGGGATCTGACTGCGTTATTCAGTTGTCGCCAGGTTGAGTTTCTCGTGACATAAACGTTGCGAAATTCGCATTCGCAGAACGACGTTGGCTGGATTTTCACTTAATTCAAAGAAGGTAAGAAAATTGTATAGACTACTAAAAAGTCATGATCTTAAAGGCAGTTCAGTCAACAACGCCGTCGGGAAACCGAAACTTTTTCGCTTTGATTCACTTCTTGATGTCTGAATGTCGCAACTTTTGCACATTTTATCTCTTTTAGTCGACGTGCGTGAAGGCGGTCAGACTGACATGTGGACGTCTCATGAGGCGTAGAATGTAATCTCTCTTCTTTTTTTTTTCGCTGGAATAGGAAGTCGTCTTCGCTTCACTGGAAGTTTATTGCAATAGCAAGGAATCTAGGAGATTCAAATTGCTTTGAACGAATCGGTAACGTTTGAGGTTCATTTGTTAGACACCTTTTAATACTTGTTAGAGAATAAGACAACCAATGGCAGCAATGTTCAGTGCACTGAGGCTTTCACTGTAAATTCATGCAACTAGAACCTATCTTTTTTCTGTCCGAGTTGTTTGTTGCTCTGAGACAGGTCACTGGTCATTGTTTTGTTTTTTTCTATTCTGTCGCAGCTTCTCGTTCTAAATTACAGCTTATGAACGTTACAATAATTAGTTGAATGTAAGCATTACTTCATAGATTACTGGAATTCAGCTCTTCATAATGAAATTTGCTATTTCCATCTCTGTTCGATTTCATTCGATTTCGCAGCCTTCAAGTAATGCAAATATTTGAGAAAAGTACGTCATCTATTGTTGTGTGTAATTTGAAGCGCACAACTAGTGGCGCCGCTGCCGACGTTTTCCTGTGAAAACGGCATTGGCTTCGCCGGCCGATATCTGTCTGCATTGTTGTTATTTCTTTTGACTTTTTTTTGCGTACTTGTAGCAGCTGTATGAATCATAAACTCAAGCTGCCACATATTGAACTCAAAAACATAATGTTTTCGTTCAGCGGAAGGTGTTTGCGCGCGAGCTATAGGTGTGGGTTATGCGCGGCTCTGAAACAATATGGAAGGACCAGAGGTAAATTAGCAGCTAAGCATAAATTTTCTGATAGTACTTCTTAAATTAGCGCATAAAATCATTCGAATAATCGCAACATAGTTACGGCTGAAGAATAAATAGCAAAGATCAAGAAAAGAGCTTCACAAACGCACGAAAAATCTCGCTTCTGAGCACCGAAGAGTTTATTGGCATTGATGCGTCAATCCGAAATATTTCACTAATATAATTTACTATCGTTCTGTAGCCATTCAGGTCGGCCTTAAACATAGAACGTAGTGGAGTTGGTTTTAAAATGACTTAATCGGGCTGCTGAAAACGCTTTGCTAGCGTTAAATTGGCCGTTGTCTGAGACCGATCTCAGTAAACTAATGCAAGGAAGAGGGAGTGAAGGTAAGTGGAAAGCTTGAGTGCGTTTTCGATTGGATGAAACAATGCACAAGAAGGCTGCAATTGAGGAGGTGTGCTATGATGCACGTCCGCCATCGACGCTGCCTGCATGCGATTTCCATGAGGGATCACACATCGCCGACGTTCCTCGGACGCCTCTTGCAGCCACTTCAGCTCGTCCATTCTCTTCTCAATTTCTCCTCTTTATCACTATTTGCGTTACTGACTACCTTTTTAATAGTCATCATTGTATAAAATGGCATCGTCACCTCAGTCGTAAGCAATTATAGGAACAATAATACAATTTTGGCCAATATAGCTGAGTGTAATTTGAAAGAAAGTGTTAGCTCATGATGGAAGGTTCACCGATGTTTTTTTTGCGCATCTAGTTAAATTGAGGAAGAGATAGCACGGTGAACAACCGGCGCACAATCTTCAGAACGTTTAAAGCAATACTGTGATATTGTTATTTGTCATGCAGGTGGTGACATAACTTCATCAAGATTAGTAAATACTTTAGACTAAATGATGAAAGGATGTAATAAAGTAGTTGTTGTCAGGAGTACGTGTTGCTTCAGGGCAGTTATGGGTCACTCTTCATATGCATTTGTAATCATCATCGTTCTTCTGTGCACATTCTGCAGATGCACTTTTACAGAAGTACATCATAGGATTCCCACGCATATGTTTATGTATGTGTCAGTCTGTCGGACAAATCCTACTAACGGTTCCGAAAAGTTACGGTGACTGAGAGCGCCACCCACAGTCTGTAGTATATAGTAGGCTAATATTAAGTAATATTAATTGTTCCGATTTTTTCTTCCGTGAATGTGCTTCATTCTAAATCTGTTGTTTGATCGTTGATCCGGACCTCAAAATGCCAGCAAGTATATCTTAAGCTTAACATTTGAAGTTTTCGAAAGCTTGCATAGCTCGGAAACGTGAATTCCTCTAGTGCTTACCATTACTGCTTACCGGTGCAGAAAAAGAAAAGTTTTGAAGTTATCGCTTTTGCTGCGATATTTAGATGTTTGTGAAGTAAGCAGAGTTGAACAGAGTGCACATCTTGCGAGCCGTATTACAGTAACGGGTCACTGCATTTTCTGTGCATATACCTGAAGCAGTATTTCATTTACATTTGTAACTGTCATCGTTCTTCTATGCATATGCCGGTCTTTATGTTTCTACAAATTTTTGCCTGAATTTTTTTCTTATTAGGTGTTCGTTTCCTTTTCATCAGCCCTCCTTTCCAGCTGTTAACGCTTCAACTTGGAACTGTATTCGTATGCTAACTATTTAAAGCAAGTGTAGTGTTTGTGACCTCTCGGTGACCTCACGGTCCTTGTATCAATCAGTGGAACATCCAGTCCACATTCTGCTGCATTTCTGTTATTCATGATGTTGCCGCTTATGCGAAACAGAGTGAGAGTTGCTGCTCTCTGAGGAGTCGTCTTGAAAAATAATTTTGCGAGAAGCTTATATGAAATGGCGTCGAATGTGAGCGCTTCATTTTGATTTAGCTGGAACGTTCGAGCAAGCAAAATGGCCACTCAGTTTTTATGTACGGAATGCATGTTACTGTTAAAAAAGGTGCGCATTTAAAACGCATATTGCCATAACATCAGTGCATCGTATGTGAATTTCAAAAGCGATATTTGTTATGATGCGCCTTCAAGATGCAAAGAAAGCTAGAATGTGACCATTGAATTTTAACTGTTCTTGATGTTATTGTGAAAAATGACACCTTAATCCCTCAGTGAAAATTTTGTGGCTGTTCAGAGAAGTAAAGCTGGCTTTTCCATGTTATTTTTTCTACGCCTGAAAAACAGCATGATCGTTGATTCTCTCCTTTCAATTCTTCCCCTAATGAATACCGCTGCTAGGTCTTCGCAAAGCGATGCTACGACAATTCTCAATAAATCCTCCCTTCTTGTCATCATAAAACCGGAAAGTGTTATACACGCGAGGTTTCTCATGCGTATATGATTGAAACGAACGTAATTAAGTAGGAATGAACAAACGAATGAATGAATAAATAAATGAACAAATGAATAAATATATTAGTGAATAAATAAACAAATATTCTTATATGCACTACATGAGAAGATGCGTGTTTTTTACGGGAGCGTATATATGTTGTGTATTTTCGCTTCATTTTGCCTGTTTTGAAACAAAAAGGCTACGTATCAGTGGAATTTTATCTGTCAAATGAAACCGTTCATCGGAATGTTGTGAAGCTTATAACTGTAGATTTACTCGACATAATGTGTTAAATTATCTGTGACGTTGCCTTGGGTTCAAATGGCTACGTTCCCAGGATTCGATGGGGTAATAGAAATTGCTCTACTTAGGTAATTTTGGTCATCAACTTTGATTTCTCTAAATTGACACAGCCTAGTTTCCTGTGAAGCTAATTGTCGTCTCCTAAGAAAAACAGATGCGCTGGAAGCATCACTACTGCGATATCGCGCACTATCTCAGTGGTCGGAGGCCACCTATGATGTTTACAGTGGAAGCAGGCTTTGAAGAAATAACGATAAACGTTCAGACTGTTCCCGTCTATGGTCTAACTGACTTTATGGCATTTCTATTCATTAGGGTGGAAATTCTAAACGTTCTTAGAAAACGTATCCTCATCATCCATAACATGGCGCAAACGTTACAGTGATTCAGCACTTGTCTGCCTGCAGTTCTTGTGAATGTTCAGATTTGCGCGAATCAGCTAGAGTAATAGCTATTTATGTATTGTTTTATTCGGACAATGAGAAACCAGTCGTGCCCTTCCGATTTCAGGGAATATTTTTTTCTTAATGCTTTAATGAAGGTCTTAATGGTACGTTGAAGCGCTGTGGAGGATTTACTTTTCAGTCCTGGATGGACAGCGAGCACAGGGTGATTCTCAATGTTGGTGGTATCAGACACGAAACGTATACACATGTTCTCAAGAAGATCCCAGCGACAAGATTATCCAGGTTAACGTTTGACAGCTTGGCTCTCTCTGAGAAGACCGTTGCCAAAGCTTGCATTGAATTTTATTCTATCACGCATCTAGATCATGCCCCGCTTTTACTTATCGCTATTTTTCAAGGCTTTCTCAGTAGTCGTATCCGCCTATACAGTCGATCTGATAAGGCAAAAAATATATATATTGGAACTCAATGTTGAGGTGATGTTGAACTCAATGTTTCAGGGAAAAGCAGTTGTGAGACAACATGATTTAGGAATGTTAAATTGGTTGCGACACATCAAAAATAAGAAGTGAGGAGCCATTCGAATCAGTAGTGCGAACTATGTCTTATTATTGATATTTGAGGCTCCGAGCTTCGGGTGCCCCTGAACAAATTCCTGGCCTCTGAATGAAATATTTTTCTCGCGAACCAACACTCACCTCACTACGACACTGAAGGGCGAATAGGGAAGAAAACAACGCGCTGCACAGCAAAAAGCGCGTAATAATTTTCGGCTTAGACGTCTCTACTTCACAACACTTCCAAGATTTTTGGATTGCATTCGATTCGTTCAATACGATAGGTTTTGTTAACGCAATCTATTCCTTTTGGAAGTTTCGCTTTCCAAATTGCCTGATATTTACACATGCTCCCTCGTTATGTTTTACAAATGCGGTCTTTATTCAACATCAGTTGCCTGCAAAAACAGTCAAACTTCATCAGCAATGAGTTGTCGTGCGCTTTGTTTGATATCGGAAGGTAATTTCGAAAAGGAACATTTCTTTGAAACGTCGGATTTCCCGGGAATTTTGCTGAAATATTCTTTATTCTAAAAACGCTTGGAATTTAAGAAATGAGAAGTGATTTTTTTGCGAATTGTAACGTTTAAATCAACGGTTTTGAGATTTTTCAAGCGGAAGTCAACGTGGGAAAAATTCTTCCCTATCCAGAGATTTTCCTCAAGGTGATAAAATTTTTCCATTTTCTCTAACTAATTGTAATCATATCCTGATTATTTTGCTAGGAACTTCTTGCCTTAATTTTGTCTTCTTTTGTTCATTTAGAATTCTTTTCACCATATTTCGGTTAGTTTTTCCGACATTTCAGTGAGAGCTTTAGAAGTACTTACTCTCAAAGACATAAACAGGAGAGTGGTGACTTTTCGTACATCATTCGACTGATTGAAAATTGCATGTCTGAGCAATGTTTCCATGCGGCATTCGATATGAGTTGATTGCTTGTACAAATCCAAAAGATTCTTCACCGCATCTTGGAGACGTATATAGACAACCATTTTGAGGGTTTTTCGTCAGTCCGTAAGCATATATTTCATAGGAAAGCAAATACTTGCAATTAACGTCTTCTAGATTGGAGAACGCAAAAAACCTCGACCGTTCCCATATGTATTGAAAAGTGCTCTTACGTGCTAGAATGAAAAGCAGTGAGAATCTGTGAGCTGCTCAAGCAATCCAACTCTTCAGAGATAGAAAAGATAACGTTGATGAGAGGCGGTTTTTGTAACGCAGACTTTCAACGGTGTGAGGGGAATTTTCGAATATGGAAAGAATATCTGCTTCCTCTCATTCGACTTGATTCTTCATTAATTTTTCCTCTGGGCAGCAAATGTGTCAACTGCAGTTCAGCCATAACTGCAAAAAAGTTTGTAATATTTCTTACGTCCTAGAATCCTTCCTTACAAATACAAGGGACCCCTGGGAAACTCTGGCATCCAGAAATGATGCATCAAATTTCCGAGGTTAATGTTGTAAAGTGGTTTGTAGAAACTGTCTTTCATTCTGAACCGGGAAAAAATTAACCATTATCATGAACGATCGTTTAGAAACCTCATGAAGTGATTTTCAAGCATATAAACAAAGTCCCGGTGTTAGCGCAAGATGTTTGAAAGTTGATCGACATGGAGAGAACCTTTTTCGATGTCATAATTCTCGAAATTTTGCTATATGGGGAAAGATAAGAGACTGTGTTCTTGAAAAGCCATTTAAGACAATCTACGATGGTACTCGGATAGTATTCTGAGATGGGATGATAAAAAAGCCTGTCAGACCAGCACGTTTCCATTGCTGCTTATCGTCTCCGCAGTAGGATATTCCTTGGAAACTATTATTTTGAAGGGTAGTTTTTTCTCTACATAGATCTTCGCATCCAAGAACTTCACTTCCAAGCTGTGTAGATCTCCACTTCTAAGCTGTATAGATCTTCATGTCCAAGCTATAAGTTCAGGTTGACTCCGAATTTGGCCAATTATGATCCTGTCTTGAACGAATATTTTTTCGACCGGCATCCCGGCGTATTCTCGATGATTCTTAATTACTACAGAACAGGTTGTTGTTTCTTTTTTCCCAAATAAAGTCTTGCTGAAGAAGGCGGTGAAAATTTAAAAAAATCACCTCTCGCAAGAATGTGATGTTCTGATTCAACCGGGAACCTAGTGCGAAGGTTAAGTCACAAACAATGCTTCATTGCTTGGAGTTCTTTTTGCATGTATTGCCTATTTTGTCATTCGACCGTAACATCCTTTCTGCTCATAAATGAGAAATGAGAAAGGAAAGTCCAATAAAAGTAATAGACAGCGTTAATCCTTAGCGGGAATTGAAAAAATATTGTTCTTTATCTCATAATGACCTTGTTCGCACGTTTGCTATGACGGTTGGTTTTAATGAGCATAGAAATAGAAAATGGATTCACTAACGAATTCATCGCTCAATAGGCCGCTGTTCACTGTAGCACTAGAAAAGGAAGGACGTATATCCGTAAGAATGGGGAATAATGAGCGTGGCAGTGGGAAATGTACAAAGGCATAAACATGGTATGTACGTATGTAAAAGAACCTGTCTACATATATTTATTTTAGCACACACACACACACGCACACATGCGCATACACACATACACGCACACACGCGCACACGCATGCACACCCACACATACACGCACCAACACGCGCACATACACGCACAAATACACGCACGCACACGCACGTACACACGCGCGCACGTATACACATGCACATACACGCACACATACGCATAAACACACCCACGCACACATAAGCGTACATACACACAGACATGTATTTCATGAGCGGGACAGAAAGCAACACCTGTCCGTGATTCGGTCCCTCAACCTTGCAATGAGATGAACCTTTCTCTTATGTCTTAGTCTTGTCGGGGCTTAGTATACCGGATTTTTTGCTTTCGAACGATGAACATTTCTTGTAAAATATTCGGTCCTGGAAATGGTGCAAACCCTAGGGATCTGTATATGAAAGTTTTCTGAGACGACGGAATGATGTGATGAGAAGATATGGGCCTCATTTTTGGAATGAAGACAGAATGAGCGTGATCTTCCAAGCAGAAATTCTAGTCGTATCGGCACAGTGGGCTTCATGTTGGGGTGTGCAGAAGAAATGAACCGATAGATGGTTCTGTAAGTTATCGCTAGAGTTTTTTTCTTCCTTTTTTTGCTTTTTATTTTTAATTTTTTAATTCTTACAAATACACGAAACCTGATGGCCGTGAACATGTTTGATCTGAAAATTGGTGCACCTACACCGGAGAAGTCTCTTGCTTGTTTTATTCACATAAGGTATGGTATAGTTGCTCTGAGAAAGAAGAGTGTTCTAATGCGATAGCTGCCTATAGAAGGAGGATGTTGGCGTTTGAAGTTGGGAACGATCCGAATGGTAGTGAAAGTTGAATGATGAAGGTTATAGGGAAGCTACACTATCCAACTAATGTATGTGGACCACTGTTTGAAGATGAACTAGAATTTTGGGGTTTGGATGCGAACCAGGTAGAACCATGTTGCTGGATGACATACACACAGCACAGGTAAGCAATGTTTTTAACTCTATCAAACTTTAGGGAACAAGCTATTAGTTCTATGAGGTGCAACTACTGTTGTTTTCGAAAGAAGGTGAATTCTTCTTCGGGAATATACGAGTTTGTCTTAAATAAGTAATAACTAATTGGTGTCCCTTCTAATCCCAAAAGTTTTGAATCGTTTACGTGACACCTGAAGTTGTCTTAACGCTTTCGTTTGCTTTTTGGCTTACGGAAGTTGGAGGTGTACCAGTTGGTGGCTGCCATGTGCGCTGAGGCAACCTTGCTTTGGGAACAGGTTTTGAGGAATACATATTCTTCAATAAGAAGTGTATTTAAAAGATGTTGCTAAATAGGGTACTGAACGTTTTTTAATCTAGAGAGTTAGAAGTCAAAATTATTAAAAAGAAGATATAGGGGATGTGTGGTATGGTAGTGAGCTACGTTGGAATTGGTGCGCAGCTGGATAACAAATGCCAGTGTGAGAAGGGTCGTTATTGAACTGTGCCAAACGGCTTTTTTTTTGTCCGAACGCAACAATCAGAAGTCAGTAATGACGGGAAAATGAGATGCTCACAAAAAGTTGAGTAGTCCATTTCTTCCCCTTCCCTTCCCCCTCCCCCACCCCTCCCCTCGAAAAGAAATCAGTATCAACAGATAAAGCTAATGACTTAGCGGAAAAATTTGGAGAGAGGAGCTATAGTTTTTTACCAAAACGTGTAAGGGGAAGATTGCAGTTTTTGTTTCAGGAGAGGACACAGATTTTGTTGGCAAAGGGAAGTGCTGAAAAGTTCACGCACCTCCTCCCTCTCCCAGGCTTTCCCCAATCCACATTTGTCAATTCCAATACCTCATTCATGCACATTGCATTCAACAAATTTGAGGTTTTTACCTTCAAAAATTGTAATCTCTGGTGGCAGTTGCGCTTCCCTATATTCGGTAGATAGGACTGCTTTAGGCCTTTCTTATTCTTCATTCAGTGGATCAATCATAATACTCCTTTTAGAGCAGCCACGATTTCATTCACCTGAGCTCACTTAGAAATACAGGAATTATCGTTGTCATTTTTTTCTATTTTTCTTTCTGCGACAGCCGCTCCCATCCCC
>JAARMF010000273.1:96113-111449 GCA_022844705.1 Toxascaris leonina
TATATAAAAGAAACACTCGTGCAAAAAAGAAGAAAAAAAATACAGCAATTCAAGTAACAGCTAACGTCGACATGACACAGTGATTCCGTTGCTAAACCACCCTTGTTGCTCATCATATCTTATAACCGTCGCTGATTAACTTATATTTAACATTGAAGCTTACTGTTGGTGTCTTGCTTGCTGTTTACCATGTCACAAGTCTCTAGCCAACAAAAATAAAACACCTAACAAAGTTGAAGGCTCACAAAAAGTTTACATCAGATGACTGAAGAGTCTCATTGGACTAGTAAGGATTGAATTTAGTGCTTCTGCATCATCAAGTATTTGCACCTTATTATCTCATTGATTTTTGTTCGCCAATAGAATTTGCTTTTTGCACGTCAAGTTCCCTGCGCTATTCTTTCTCTAGCCCAAATTTATCCCTGTGAGTACCGAATAATAAGCATGTGGTCCCAAAAATTTGTGTTTTTTAGCAAGCTGAGAAATGTGCGCTAACTAATGGCGATAGAAAAGGTAAGCCTGTGAGGCGTAAAAGGCTTTAACGAGCAAGTACCTTGAATTTAATTGATTTTCGCCTGAAATCTGAGCGTGAAAGATTTTTTGGTGGAATGTAATTTTTGACTACATTGCGATTAGGTTTACGCACAGGATTTCTCCGCACTGTACATGGAGGTTCTTTAGACAAGACGAAGCAGCCGTTAGTGCGACCCATACAGGTCGCACTGGTCGTACTAATAAGTTGGTACTGTTTTCATGGATTTTATTGTTAAAACAGCTTGCTCTGATTGTTTTGGAAGATTTTATCTCTGCAGTGAAGCATATCGCAACGGCAGATTCACAGTTCAAATAATGCGCAACTTGCATATGCTGCTTTGGAATTGTTGGAACTGTGGGATCGCTGCTTTTATGTTCAAAATTCTGCTTGTAAACCGAGTAATAAATACTACCAAAGTAAACAATGCAGTAGTTTCGATGCGAGAGAAAGATGCATTTGAAATGGAACGCAAGTTTTTGTCGCAGTGGGGATGATTTTCAGTGCACATCCGGCTTTTTTCTACATCGAGCTGGTCAGCAATATGTGGTTCACCTTAGAATTGTTCCTACGCTTCGTCTTTTGCCCAAATATTCCGAAGTTCGTTACACAACCGATAAATGTTATTGGTGAGTACTTTCTATATGAAAATAATATGGTCGCCTATTTTGAAGGTGCTTGCCACTCGCTACGCTGTGCAGTTGTGGGTTGGTGCTAGTGCCATCTAATAGATGAATTATAGGGAAAGGGGGAGGGGCGGTGTGGAGGAGTGGAATAGGATGTGCGAAATACAAGCGAATAACAGGGTCTAGTGTATTACATGGGTATTCCAGAAAAAGTGACTTCCTTTTATCGCACTAGCGCCTGAACTTCAGCCACCATTCAATTTGTCCATACTTGGTGGATTATGCACTAAAATTGGTATATACAAATTTCAGAGCAAGCATGAGGTGATAGAGTATTCCGAAATCGGTGGTTCAAATATTTTTGGAAGCATCCAAAGATGATCCTGTTTTAATTCCATGCTTCAGTGTTTCGCGAACTGAAGTAATGGATGGGAATGCGTGTGCAGGCGTGTGCCTACACGTAGACCGTTGATCGCCACGATGCGCTCCTAACAAGAATTATCGGTTGACCGAAAACGATTCGGGAAAAAAAAGAACGATAGAGAAAAAACTGCAATTTTTCGGCTATTTGTCGAAGTTTATTGATCATGTTTGCTTTAAAATTGTTCCTTTCTCACGCTTGCGGAACGGCGGAAAGTGAAAGGGGGAGGAAAGAAAAGCTCCTGGGAGCATCGTCTTTGCCGATGATATAGCATTGCAGATTTGATAGCTACTCTTTCTTTCTACGTTGACTGGGCACTTGACAGAGCGTTGAGCGGTGCAAATCGCGACACGGTGGAATTTTTTTCAATTATTCGTATTTTGCGCTTGTTCAAGCTCACTCAGCACTCATCAGGGCTGAAGATCCTCATTCAGACCTTCAAAGCTTCTGCACAAGTAAGAGTGTGACATTGCTTTTTTTATCGTTACTTTCTCGATAAGGGTAGTGCTATATACTTGCAAGAGTGGTATCTCATAGGAGCCAAGCGTGTTCTAGTAAGGTTGTGATTACAGGGTAATACAGTGTAGTATGATTTGTTGCAGTTTTCAACACTACAGCTCTAATCTTTTCGCAAATTACGAATAACTAGACACGATGTTGTTTCTTTTGGAAAAGGACAGTTTTGTGAGGATATTTTCTGCTTACGTATATCTTTGTACCTCTCATTTTCAACACATCACTTTTGTCCCTTCATTGTCTGTGACACTTTCCTTGACTTTGCAATTTACGAGGTTGAACCAGAAGACGGTTTCTCAGTGAGTTGCAGCCAATGTACCTTATTTCGAATACTAGAGAAGTTCATTCGCATCATTTGTTGCTTTATTCTTGTTTTCTTCAGGAGCTCCTCTTGCTGGTGTTTTTCGTCCTTCTTGGTATTGTCATTTTTGCTGCCCTCGTTTACTATGCAGAACGAGTAGAGCACAACCCCGATAATCAGTTCGACTCCATCCCCGTGGGTTTGTGGTGTGAGTTTGAAACTTATTTATGATGCAGAGGGATGGAAAAGAGGAAAATCTTGTTGGAGGTGTGCTTATGAAGACACAACGTAATGTCGTATATATACAGCAGCTACTATTGCACTTTCGGTGATGCGCTTTGCATCGATTAGGTGAAAACTGTGCTCTTCGTTGCCTAAATTAACATTCGTTTCGTGGATCATATTTGTTCTTCGGATGATTTTAAAGAATTCCAAGACTCAAGAGAGCAGAACTGTTGTTTGCCAGGTATATTCATTTTTACATCGAAAATAATGAGGAGATTAGTTCGGAAGAAGTAGACGAAACATTTGGGAAGCTGCTTTTACTCGAAAGCCGTTGGCTGTTAATGGTCGACGATGGCTCATCAGGATCTTTTCATAAGAGTTGCCATCGAACAGTTCACCTTACAAAATATTATCATCTTTCAGGGGCAATTATTACGATGTGTACGATTGGGTTTGGAGATATGGTGAGTCCTTTCGATATACCACGAAGCCTATTGCTTGCTGTGTACATAGTGCAAGTTGCAAATGCTGCCATTATTAAGTAGCGACGACACTTGCGTGCATGACCTTCTTTTGAAAAAACTTAGGTCATCTGCATGTTACGGCATACTAATGCGGGTTTATGGCTTGCTACCTAGAAAGCCCTTCCCACTCAGCTTACATGTATTCCGCATCTTTTTTTTTTCAAGAAAGCGGCATTTGTTGACTTAAAAGTGCCTGTGACCGGCGAGGGACTTCTTTGGGCCATTGCTAACAAAGTTAAGAACAAATAAGAAACATAATTACAGCCGTAGTGTGTTGAGTTGTTCTATTTATGGCTCGAAAAAGGAAATGCTCTATCCTTGTTGCCTCCAACATAGCTGGTTTACTGGTATAGACGGAGAAAGCCAAAAATATTTTCCGAAGAAATATCAACGTGGATACATGATAAGAGAATAAGAAGTCAATAAACCAAAGAAATAATTGTATGAAATGCAGCAACTAATGAGTAGAAACACAAATTATGGAACACAAATATATACGCATGTGTGGAGCTCCTCGTATTGATAAAATTTTGCTTGTAAATTCCTCGCTTATGTTGGTAGTTTGATTTGCTTTGGCAGCATCTGGCATCCGGAAGTAGGAGGCCGATAGTCAGTTCAGATTTGGCTCAAACAGTACCCGACCATTTGCTCCCATCTCTTTGAGAGAAAACAGCCTCCTTAATAGGATACATAGGTCAGCTTCAGTTCTGCGAAACTGAGGAGTTTCAAATAACAAGAAGCGTAGGCGCTTTGGATAGCTCATTTTGGTATTATGCATAACCAGTGAGCAAGTATATTTTGACTTGTTTTTTTTACGAGGCGACCATGCTTCAGAAGGATGTTAACGAACAGACCACATAGAATGCAGAAATGCCTCAGGGTTTGAAGGACGTAAGGAAGCAGAGAGGGGTTCACGATACCTCTTCTTCAGCGTCACGTTTGAGTGCTCGTTAAAGCATACTCTGTAATCGGTCGCAACACCCAGCTCTTTTATAAATGGCAGCAAGAAATTTTAACAGTGCCGATTTTACATGCGTCAGGAGTGCTGATGGAGGAAGGAGGTTGAGGGAGGCATTGTGAATGACAATGCATATTAAAACTGACGTAAGAAGATACTACTGTTGTGGCCAACAAAGGTACAGTCAGGGGCATGTTGTGGAATCGGATGG
Source organism: Toxascaris leonina (assembly GCA_022844705.1). Classification (NCBI taxonomy): domain Eukaryota; kingdom Metazoa; phylum Nematoda; class Chromadorea; order Rhabditida; family Ascarididae; genus Toxascaris; species Toxascaris leonina. The sequence goes on from JAARMF010000273.1 coordinate 100,428, forward strand.
CTGCCGGGTTTATTTGAATAACTAGAAAAACAAATTGGCATCATCTACATTAAATTTGATAGTAACGTCTGAGGACAAATATTCAAAAGGTCATTTGTATGTAAAGCAGAAAGAAGAGGGCCGAGAAAACTCCCTGTGGGACATCATTACGTCTCGAATCTGTACAATGCAAGAGAAACCAGTTTTACTGCATGCTTGCTTCCATTTCGTAGAACAGTCCATTTCAACAATTTTCTGCTGATTATATAAGAATAAATGTTGCTTGTGTTGGAGGGAAGTGGTATCGAGTTAAATTTGCTCGCGAAATTAGAATAAAGAAAGTCAGATCACTACGGCCCTAAAGGGTTCAGCCTTACGCTGAGATAAATTCTTAAAACATGATGGAGCGATGAAGGGAGAGCTCATATTGGACGTTGGAGAGGAGGTTGTTTAGAAGGGCAAGTGAAAGCGTTTCTTCGAAATTGAAACTTCAAAAGATTCGACGCGAGTGGCAAGTCAGCGCCTTTTGCGAACAGTTCATTGCTGCATTTTGAGAACACTTGAATCATAATAACAATCGGAATTGGAATAATATCTTGAAAAAAAGTGCGTTAATTTTGGCAGCTATTTCAAGAAATTGTGGATTTTCTTCTTAGAGGTAGAGTGGCATATAAAGGTGGCTCGCGCATATGCAGGTGTCGAATCACAAGGTATTATTAATAAATTAGCACTTATTCTAAAAATTCGACTTGTATTCAAAACTCTAGTAAGGCCAGTTCTTCGTTTGCCATGTTGAAATGCCTCTTCCGTCTGTATTGATGCCGAAAGTCCAGCTGCAGCGAAGGTTACTGCGAACGTAGTGATGTCGTCGTCTTCTGCAGCAAGATACTCAGTCACCGCGCCGAGATTCTTCCGCCAGCGATACTTGGCCAGGTCGTAGTGGGGTGGTGTGAAAGTGGGGAATGCATATTCTGATGCAGATAAAACAAGTCAAAATGGTCCCCCATTTGGAGAACCCCATCAGATATCGATAAAAATTGATTATATATTATAGTACAAGCAAACACAGTTCTTCCGAGGCAATGGTAAGGTAAAAAAGTCTAGAATTCCTGGAGAACGTCGAATTTTTGGAGACCAGTCGAACTGTAAACTTCTAGAATGAATATGTTTTTATCTACGATGCATTGCAGATGGAAATCTGCGATCTCCAGTCGTAATGTTTGGCTTTCAAAGACCTCCCAATCCTCCTGGTTTCCACATTTCGGAAAAAAAGATCCAAATCAGTGGCGGAGTGCAATTAACAGTCGTTGAGATTTCTTTTTGTCATTGGAGAGACATGACAAGAACACAGGCGGATAACTTGGGCAGATGTGTTTTTTCTCAACGAATGAGAGCAGGAATTACGCACAGAATGTGACACAGGAGGAACACTGATTTACGATGAAATAACTGAAATGAGCACAACTCAAATTGAAAGTGGGTGTCCACTTCCAATTTCCGAAAAATCTCCGCAGTCATCAAGTTCTCTCCACCTCCCCACATTTTGTAAGAGAAATTCAAAATTCCAATGAGCGTATTGTCAGAGATCGCTTTTAACATTATGGGGCTGTAAATTGTGAGCATAACGCACAAGGATAGTCTAAATGGCGAAGTAATATGCTACGGTGGAGGGAGATCTGCTTGATTCGATCGGCAGTCTGGGTTTCTGTTGAACTATGGGCCTTTGCTGCCTTCCGTCTACCTCTTTTTTTTGCTAACCTGCCGTCTCTAGCTGCAGCTTCTGAATGATTTCCATATTCTTGCCGGGGAATTCTTGGATGTTTAGTGGAAAATTGAAGTAGACGGAACCGGCTTTTCCAGACTGCGGTAGAGTTTTGAGGCGATATAGTGCCGTCGCCATTTTCTTGCTGCTCGCCGATCATCGTTCACGAAAGATGTCGTAGCTGAGTTTATAGATGATCTTTTCCAACACACGAAACTAATGAAATGATTAGCTATACGGTGTAATATAGGTGCCGAAAACGTATCTCGGGATGCTGGTTGGTTCGATATGCGCGTTAATGGGCGTTCTCACAATTGCGTTGCCGGTTCCAGTAATTGTTTCGAATTTCGCAATGTTTTATTCACACGCTCAAGCCAGGTATGTCACTTTCTATGTAAACAATTCCAACAAATGACCGCTTGTCCACTCTGTTTCTCATAACATTTTAATGTCAAATACTCGTGTGAAATAATCAAAGCAGGATTTTTGCTTCGAACGGCGAAGTTTGATGGGTGCAGTCAGATCAGTTAGGCTCCTTCGTCGATAGTCCGTCAGCGAAATTTCTTTAGATGCTCGGTTTTCTCTCCTTCTGACGTTCTCCCGATATCGCCTTGAGGTGATCGGTGATTGGCGTAGGGATACTTTCGTCAAAGTCGGGTTTTGCGGCCGCTAGTGTCAGCATTAGTTTCTGCTTCCTAATATTTCTGATATGAGCATTAGTTGATGCAGTACAGCATTAGAAGCAAGCTTTTCATTTCTTAGACAGCTCATCTTGAGGTTTGCTTAAAGGTCGAAGCTACCAAAGAAGCGTCGTCGAATCTTGCAACCGCATGAGATCAAGCCAATGGTCGGCAAATCAACAACAGCTGTTTTGCTTGGAGGACTCGCGAATAAAAGTGTGTCACCAATGCATTCATCTCATGTTTTGAGCGCATTTGCAGCTACGACACCACTTCTGGTATGTTCACAAGCAACTCTGTCTTCCCCAAGGCAGAACGCCTCTCAGACAAAAAGCACTTGCGCAATTCCTCCGGACAAAGCAAGTTATGTCCTCTGATTATTCATTTAAGAAATACTTGAGTCCGATTTCAAAATTACAAACTCGTAGACAACGGCAGCAATTCGTGTTATGCATGAGCCTACCCCTCAAAGAAACTGGCACATAAAAGTCACTAAGAAGTCTCATGGGAAACTGAGAGCTTTCTGCCGAAAACTCGTCGGCAAAAGTGATTTAACAAGTGCAGGGCAAATATGTTTACGTGGCGAACGAGAGACGTATTAATTTTAATGTCGAAGTAAAGCAAAGTTTTTTAGGGCTGAAAGGATACGTAGTGCACGGTACTTTTTACCACAACGTTGTCGACACTTTCTGTAACGTTTTAGCTGGGTTAGCAGTCTTGTTTGACACTGTACCCCAACTAGGGCAACTATCACATGTTGGCGTATGGCAACTAACTATCATTGCTGCCGACAAACTATAAACATCGAGGTTTAAAAGGAGTGGGTGTTGATTTGAAAAAAAAGGTTCAGCAGAAGCCGGTTTATGAAACGTACTCTCTAAGTACCGTCCGACAAATGGTGTAACTCAAGATGATCGAAATATCGAACAATCGGGCTATATGATAATCGGGCAAATGGGAGGGAATATATTTTCACGTATCTGCAATCAGAAGTTGGTTCAAATCTCTTCGAGAGTGGATGTGTAACGCTGTGCTCGAAATTTGTTCGGAATTTCAAATGAGTATCAAGATCGTTAGGAAAGCCATTAATTACTTCGATATGTTAGCGAAAGAATTCTTTGTTCTCCATCAATGGTGCAGCGGTGAAATATGCAAGACTGAAGAAATGCATGTAAAAATGACGCTTTAATTCTGCATATGTATATTTCTGTGTGATGTGTTTGTTATAAAAGAACTACCTTGTCGCTCATCTCCTTGTGATCGTTACTGTTTTTGTTTTTTTTTTTTTTGCAGTAAGGAAGGATATGTAATGGAGATGTGTATGCTCGCTAATCTGCTTGCTTTCTATTTGCTTGATGATATTGTTGTTGAGTAGGGAGTATTATCGTTTCTGTGTTATATAAAAGACTGCAAAAAATGGCTTAGACAGCACTGCCTTCATTTACCGTGTATTCACGTCGTGCAGTTGTATACTCACAAACGGATATAAACAATCCTTTGAAGATGATGTGCTTCTTTCTGAATCAAGAGCCGATGTGTCGAAAGTGGATCAGCGTTTTCACAGTTGTTTTCCTTCTTTTGAACTTCTGTTGGGAGCATAGGCGACCTTCTGCAGATACGAGAAAGCTCTAAAGCGAAGAGTGCAGAGGTTTTGAGTATGTCGGTGACGAATAGGTGTCTCGCGGAAACTGGGGAAACTTTTCGGGCGAATTTTTGCAGTCAGAATTTTCAATTGATTCCTTTGATGCGTTTGCAAGTATCCCGACACAAGATCACCATAGTGAAATCCAGCAGTTGGCATGCTGCCAGAAAGCATAATCAACGAAAGGCGAGGAGCACTGCTAAAGCCGTCAACATTTGGTTATCCAAGCCACTCGAGCACATGCAAGTTCACTGAACGCGAACGTTTTTGCATAATTCTTCCAAAATTTCTTCCCAAGGCTCCTCAGTAGTAGCCTATTGAGGTTCGATGTTGAAAAAACTCCGACCGGTTGTTAAGGAATTCTGAAAAAGTTCTGATGCTGAACAAAGTTTGGAGAGAGACAATGAATCGTCTTTTGACAATTTCATCTCGGCAAATTTGCTGTGACAAATTTTGTAGTAGTCTATCGAGCGTCGAAGATAAATTTTTGCGACAAATTTTTTCCAGAAATGGGGGATGCGAGAATTTGGCAGAAATGATGGTGTATAGTACCTTCACTACAAGCTCTATTTTCTTGTTGCCGTTACTTTAGTGTAATATATTTTGGGGACATTCCTGTAATCGTCGTAATTTGAGATTAAAGTTAGTACTGATTTCGGTTTGGGAAGCCTAATTTGTGACGAGAGCGTCGCAGTTTTTAATTTTACACTATCTAAGGTATCCGAACATCTGTTCTATATTAATGAGCACGAAGAATCACAAAGATTACTGCAACAGTTATCAGCGATCGGAATTTCAGCGAGAGCACCCATTCACATCACCGATCAACCCTCTCAGAGGTTAATTAAGCGTCTCAAATTTCCCTTCAAGATTCGAATAGTTACCGTTCTCGGAAACGAACTCTATTAGTTCTTCAAATACGTCTTTTCAGCATACTGCTTTGTCGGATACTGTTGCAGTACATTTGTGGAGGCATTCTGTAGCACCGTCGAACATTTCAAAAGGTCATCAGTATACTGTCGGACGATGGACTCAACTATTGCACTCAACTGGTGACCATTAAGGAAAACTTCAATCCATTTTAGTGAAAACTTGGAGACATCATTGTTCCACTGTTAAACAAATGTCTTTGTGGCATATTGAATAAAATACTTGCACACGGCTGCTGCATGTGAGCGATTTCGGTTGAACTTTGTTCCAAGTTTGCCTCAAAATAACCTTTGTTGCAAGGGAGAAAAGACTTTTCATCCGGCTTTAGCAGGAAGGGTTTTCAAGTAAGGATGCTATGCTTTCTAAAACTGTGCTAATTAATATAACGCCAGTTCAGACAGTAGCGAAGTCTAATGACTCTGGCATCTCAAGTTCGGGAAGTAGACAAAAATGGTGGACCGAATGAAATTGGCAATCGTTGTTCTCCCATTTTCTTACTTTAGAAGGCCTTTTGAACAGATTTGACAGGAATGTAGTGGAATCTTCGTTCAGATTTGAGAATATCAACAGCCTGAACCAGCAAACTGGTGTTCAAATTTAATGAATAGATGGAAAACTCAATGAGAGTTATATGCATGTTGTGAGTGATGAATGCTAATGAAACTGAGTGGTAGCAATAGTAACGATCTTTATTCGAAGGTAATGACTTTAATATGCCAAATCCACATATTCGTTGGCTCACCGGTGAATGGGAAGCATAAGCACAAAATCACGAAACGAAGACAATGACAGAAATAAAATCGTATGACGCAGAAAAACGACGAAAAAGCGTGAAATTAACAGTAGTATCAGCTGAAACATAGCAATGATGCCAAGCCAAATGAAAAAAAATCAAAGTGCGTCGCATCTTGCTGCCTTCTGAATCACATCTAACTTCAAGTCAGCTGACAGTCAACTAATTTATTTATGACTCGGAAATTAGCTATTTAGGTGTGACTTCTGCGTCAGTCATTCGTAACTTGTTATGAATCGCGTCGACCTAAGCATAGACCTGACAGCGTCGACCTGACATTCGAAATACATGGTGTAAAATTTCCAATAGATAGTCTACACTGCGCCAGTCTTAACTTTCACTTACTACCGAATTTTCGGCTCCTTTCGCTCAGTTTAAGACGAAATTGACAGCTGAGGTTGTGTCACATATTTTTGCCTCCCTTCATTCCACTTCGTTCGAAAAGGTTTTCGGTTTGCATTAACCGCATTGAACAGAAATTTTCAGCTCGCTTATGTCACTCTATCTTATCAGGTGGGGGTGCTTTGCTTCAAGAGCTGCTTGTAGTGGTATTTAAATCAGACATTAAAATAGCCGTTCGAAGTAACGTTCTATAGAGAATTTATCAGCAACGATCACTCATAAAACGTATACAGTGATGGTGAAAACGATAATGACAATAATCAGTAATTATGAAAACTAATAATGAGCTCACTCAATGGAAATAATAGTACATACTAATAGGGACCGGTAAGGTTCACTCATGCCTTCGACTATAATTTCAGTCGAAGACATGGGTGACCTTGCATTGCAAAAGTCAAATAGCGCAACTTGATACAGCAAAAAACATGCCAGATAACGCGAAGGATGTTAACAACTAATGTGAGTGCGTAGTAATCGGCAGAAAAAGCGAATCGAGATTTCTTGTCATCGCGGAAGAGAAGCAAATCGCAGTTTTCTAAAGAGGAGAAAAACCACGGAAATCAAAATTCTAGCGCTTGAGCTGGCGTACCAAGCTAAATATCTTGAATGATAAGCGAGCGAGGCAAGCAGAAAACCTTCAAGAGCGAGGAGTCAAGAGTATAGGAATTTCTGAACAAATGAAAGTCGGCGAGGCAAAAATTTTCTGACGGTGAATCATGTGCAACGGTATTGGTCTTGTAAACTCATATATAACTGGTAGAGGACTCATGTATAACTGACAACAAAGTAGGCATAAAACAAGCTTAATAGAATAACGTAAGAGCACTGAAGACCGTAGATTTAGCCTTGCTCAAAATCAACACCATGGTCTTTTCGTAAGCAATAGCGTGTTGCTTGCAGATTTATCCATCTCTTACCCACTGCCGAAGCAAGACGTTGCGCATCGCTACTCCTACCATCGTTTTTGTGCGATGAAAGTTGAATACCGCAAACAATTTGGCAAAGAGAATCTGCGATCACGGCATGCCATCATCTGACAACTTAAAGAAAGATAAGGAAAGATCCCGTTTTTTTCTTTCTTCGAGCAGCCATTCGAGTTTTCTTGCCGTTATAACGGAAACAAGAGGGTTTTTCTTTGTTGATAAAAAATAAAGCATAAGGACAATAACGACGAATTTTCAAATGAAGGCGACAGAAATACAGCGGCCAGCAGCAATAATTTCAGCAAAGTGAACAGTGGGGAATCGCTAAACTGTGTGCTCATCCAAAAATTACAATTCGAACTCTCAAAGTTTCAAAATTCGACATCTTCTAAACCATCACATCGATTTCAATAAATCCGAATGCATCGCCAACAGTGGGAAATCGCATATGCCCATATAGACGGATCCAATTTGTATTGCCACTACTCAACATTTATGCTCTATATTGTTTGTCTAAGTTGTACTGGAGACTTTCAGGATCTTCACACGTTAATGACTTGACTTCATATTTTCGATTTATTAGAGTTCGACTGAGGATAGCTTAATAACCGCCAATAAAAGCTCTTTGCGAAGTTTAACATTGATGGCTCCTTGTTTTGGCGTTAAAAGCAGTGATATAATATGACGACCTTTTCGTTTCGGTTAACATGATTCTTATACGGTCCCCTCAATGGCATGATTTTATACCTGGTGCGTTAGTTGTTGCTGTATGGGTGGCATTATCGCAAGTTGCTGAAGCTATCCAATTTACAAAAATTTGATAGATGCCAAATTATTCCGGTCTATCACTGTGTTGTCCATTTCAGAGAAATAGTGCTAGTATTTTAGTACTCCTTACTGCAGCTGTTTCCAGCTTATGGCTGTTTTCATGGTTACGTTTTAGTTTTCTCTTCAAAAGCTCTTTTTTTTTCATTTCATAGTTATTTTAGCACATCTCTATGACGCCGAAAATAGAGAGGGAACAGCTCACCTTCCTCCTTTCGTTTGCTCTCAACAAAGCTGTGGTAATTTTTCTCATCTGAACTGGTCGAAATTGCAGGCAGACCGATCTTTTATGCCCTTTTGCCGCTGGAAAGCGCAAAAATTCACGGTCCAAGGATTACCATGTTCGACAGTTGGACTCGCACAAGCTTCTCTACCGTGAAATGAAGATTATTGTGAACGCTTTGCAGTCTGAGCTCCTATCGCGTGGATGACGTACTTGTATAACGTGGCCTGGTCATCTAAGATCTACACTCCATCCCAAACCGCTGAGAGAAGAAGAAAGGATCGCACTGACGGTGAACTTACCGAAAACAATCACAACCTGAAGTTCCTCGGATGTTGTGCGACAAAGCAATTAACGATCGTTAGAAGTTTATGCAACAATCCGAACAATATATATAACAATCTCAATAAAGAATCCGACGCTATACTCTCCGCTTAGCTCCATAAGCCAGCGTTACTAATGTACCTCATACTCCTATGGCCCATTGTTTCCCATGCTACACCTATTCCTTTAACTCCCTACTTCTCACCTCACAATCCATGGTTTGTCGATTCAGACAAGCTCCACAGCATATACCTATATCCATCAACTCAACCAACAATCTACGTTGTTAGTCAATCCGACTAAACAATCAAAACATATCGTTCTTTCGCCTCACAGCCTTCTGCTCTCCTTCGCATTCCCGTTATAATCCTACTGACGCAGTTGATACCTCCAATTTGCATTTAAAGCAGAATGTTCTATTCCCATTTCATATGAACGGAGTAGTCCCATACTNCTTTCGCCTCACAGCCTTCTGCTCTCCTTCGCATTCCCGTTATAATCCTACTGACGCAGTTGATACCTCCAATTTGCATTTAAAGCAGAATGTTCTATTCCCATTTCATATGAACGGAGTAGTCCCATACTTGTTCGAGTAAATAGCAGCCACTTGTAGAATGTAAGAACATCGGTGCATTAGAACAAGAAGTCTTTTACTATCGTAATGCCGCTATATTAAAACTCTTGTTTGCTACCGAATCATTGCGAAAGTATGTTTACGACTGATGCGAAATGGTGCCTTTCCACAATTTGCGTGACTCCCAAACGGTCAAGAATCCGAAACGAGATAGTGGCTGCCTCGAAGTTCGTAAATCCTCAAATGCAAGGCTCAGAAAACCGAACGCCTATGAGTTCGTCATACCTCTAACAATATCTTTTCCATCAACACTATAAGAGATGTATGCAGCCCATTAAAAGCGCAACACTTTTGCACAGTAAACACTTTCGGATGGAGGAAAGGATCTAAAGTCATCATTCATCACATAATTTGACGCATGCCACCATACAACTGTTCGCCTTCCCACGCTCATATTAAACAAATGTCAGCAAAAAAGCATGTCAATGGTCGCTTGTCATAATAAACTGAAAAAAAAAATAGCATGCACCTATGCAATTCCCCATTATTTTGAAAAATAGTTTCCGTTCGAGCATGCATCCTCTTCAAACAGGGAGAAAAGTAGCGAATAAAACTGACATGAGTTTAGTTCATTTGCTTTCAGCGTTGTTCTCATTCGGAATTTTTTACTAGTGAAATACAATTTGGAACGATATATAGGTGACAACCTTTCGTTTTTTAGGCCACGCTTGGAGTAGTGGAATCTTGCAGCGATATTCACTGACCGGCAGTTGCAACTAATTGCACCTACTTTACTTTCATGGATTCATTTCTGCATAGCCGCCATTGCTTGTCATCTCGGCTTTTCTCTACTCTTTCAGGATTCCAAAACGCACAGCTGTGCGCCCTGCTCAAATTTACAGACCTCTTCATTGCTTTTGCATCTTCTTTATTCAATGCCTTATTACTTCGTTGGGTGTTTTCTTTGTCATGCAATAGAGATGTTTTTGTTGAGAACAGACTTCTTCTTATGTAAATTCAAGCCTCAACGCGAACCCTCCTCTAAATACCAGCATATTTAACTAAATGTCGTAATATACGACACCCCTTCTGTACAATAACTGCGTCACGAAAGAAGCGCCTATTTAGTAAAGTGAGGACCATGGCAGCTTCATTTCTTGCCAACCGTTCGATCATCAGATGGGACAACTACTTCAGCAAATGCATATGAAGCATTCACTGACAAGCATGGCGTATCTACCAATTCACATACACTCTTATCGCAGCACTTTGCAGTTTGCTAGTAATGCGTATTTCGACGCAACGAGACATAGACATTTGTCCTCCACCCTAATTTGACTGAGCAACTCCTGCCATCATAGTCACTACATCCGTCAGCCAAAAGCCAAAAACTGACATTCACAACGGCAGGAACTGAGGTCTCGGGATCTAAATGTGGTACTATGCAAAATTATCGAAAATGAGACGCACTAATGGACGATGAAGATAAGCATGGCTTAACATGAAGTGCGCTGTTGCGATCATCGGGGAGCAATCTTTCGCCCTCCGCAATCGTCCCCTCCGTATCGTCACCCCTGCAGTACACCATGCGTGTTCGTTAAAGCCCTTTAACAGCCTTATTCACTCATGATCGCACGGAATGCGAAACAATCCCACATCTCACCGACTATGGCTATCGATGAAATCTTCCATATGAACTTTCAACTACCTTTTATAGCACTTGGCTTTCAGAAGTTCATAATCATTATTCGAGTTCCGCCCAATGGGTCGAATTTTGGCTTCTGCTAACGGCTACGGAGAAAGATAACGGTTCATCGCCGACAGTTCAACTTGCAATCCACACGCATGGCGACTCTCAAACTTAGAGAATCGAATCATAAACTTACGACTTCTACTACTAGCTTTCAATGTTATAAATTTCAAACAAATGATAAATAATGCGCCGATAGCCTATAGTTTTATTTA
>JAARMF010000274.1:33027-45194 GCA_022844705.1 Toxascaris leonina
CTCATTTGTCGGGCGATGAACAGCTATAACCCTTTTTCGCCTTTACTTTGCTCCATTTTAATCAACAAGTCATTCATTACGAATAAATATCACTTCTCTCGCGTCCACTTCCGCTTAGGTGAAGTTATAAGGTCATGCGAAGCTGAGGGCTTAGACTAGTCTTTTGTCCGTCGGATGCTGAGGAGTCGATTCAATGTTGTTGCGCTTAAGAGGCAAATCCGGATTTGCACCACTGCTGTCGTTATGGTGAGAGTGCTGGTCGGAATGTCTCAGCAGGATGAAGTCTGCTTGGTGCGCCGTTACGACTGACCGCGCAGTAACAAATCCAAAGTTTCATCTTATTTTGCAGTAACAAATCCAAACTTTCATTTCCGGTTATTTTTCTCTCATTTCTGTGTCTATTGTGAAGGTATACAATATACACGCGGACTAAATTCTTACAAGCTTCATTTCCTTGGCAAGAGGAATATACTCGTCACGTAGAAGAGAAAGTACTGTACTAAATAGCGACGAAGGTTGCCCCGTAAGGGGGAGAGAAGGTGATTGTCGATTGGTCGTTGTTATAAAGCAGACATATGCTGCTTCTTGAAGTAGACGGCTTCTTTCAATGAATGTGCTAAACGGGGAGGAAATGGACAGTTTTTTCGAAATATATCTTCTATGTTTCTTGAACTGTTGGGTTGAGAGGATCAATAGCTTTGAGGTGTCTACTCGATAGCTGAGGTGACGTTGCGTGCACGAATAGTTCTTTGGTCAAACCTTGTAATTTTAACTTCCTACGTAAGTGGGGATTTGTTTTGTGATCTGTAAAAATATTGGAGTGGTTATTTTTTTTTTTTAAGATTTCTTACTTGTTCAAACAAATATGACTGACTTCTATAACTCAGCTCATAATAATATTACTTTTCCGTTTACTGCCTGATGTGAATAAAATGTATATGTTCGAAGAACATCGCGTAACCTTTCTCATGTTATTGGAATATAGCAGAGAGGAAGAAAGAAGAGGTAGGGAGAAGATAAGTGCGTCTTTGGTCGTTGTAAAAAAAGCAACCAATCGGATAGCAACTCAGTAACTAATTTGATGCTTTAACAAATGGTGCAATAAGATCTTCGAGCTCTCCTTAACAGTGCTCTGTTTGCGAAAAAGTGACTAGAGACGTGATAGCTCACGTGCATCTTTAGTCAACATTACTCGAGAAGCACAAAGATGTTATTAGCATCACATTTACCTAAGAGAGACTGAAATAATTAATCAAAGAACTCTTCAAGCTTTGAGTGTTTATCAATTTATAGCCATCAGTTAATTTAATGCTTCATGCTTAACATTCAGGTTGGTCCAGTGGAGATTACGATTTTAGCTGCAAAAAAAGAATTCTCCTCTATTTCATTGCTTCCTGAGACGAAACCACAGTATTATTTTATCTTTGTTTCTGGTTGAATTCAGGTTTATTTTATGCGCTTTTCTTGGTTTCCATTCCTTTCGTTACCAATGAAACCACTAATTGAGCGGAACAAATTATTTCGAGTTGCACAACAAAATACAACATCAAATATCTTACTCCACTTTATTTATAAATTTCAGTTAATATACAAGTTTTTGGAGACAGTACGTATTCATTCATCGCCGATCACTTGTTCGATCATTTTCACGAAGCATTGTTGCGTGTTTTTGAAGCAACTTTGCCTATCGCCTATCGTATCCATACACAATAAATACGCAATTGCACAGATCTTCGAACCTTCCAAGCATCTGAAGTAAATATTCTCGTTTCATTAGAAATATTTGCCTCATTTAATAAGTAATTGCCAAATTGTTGCTCTTCATGTCTCTCTTTCTATGCGTTAATGCAAAACACAGTGATATCATCAGCATTCATCTATTTCTTCGCATGTTTGAATTCTAGGATCGTAACCATTTGAACATGATCGGATTTAGCGTATCTTTTTATATAGCCCATCAAAAGATGCCCTCAGTTGACGGTCGCCGAATCGAATTCTGCCACCTTTCCACCATGTAGCTGGAATTATGTAAACCGAGGCCTAATCTGCTTCGTGAGCAAATCTCAGGAGCAATTTTGGACTCTCGCCGGCAACACTGAATAAACTACACGCTTGATAAGCTTGTAATGATTGTTATGATTACTGCGGAATCCTAAGAAGGCCGACTGTATGTTCCTTAGCACCAGTACCTAACAGCAATGGAGTATCGTATCTACTATAAAGAGATATTCGTTCAATACCAATTCTTAGTGGAATCCATTCGCCATAAAGCTTATCAACCTCATATACGCACACCTTTTCTCACTCAAGGACTTTTGCCGGTCTTTCTAAGTCCATTTTCTATACGCAACAAGTGATCTTGATCTATTCTTGGATATCTGGCACAATGTGACATTTGTGGCGCATAAGCTTATCAGGTTCTCGCGTTCAAACAATGTAATTAGTCGTTATTTTGTTGTAGCAAGAGGAAATGCTTGATTACCTTGCGTGAATATCGGCGCATCTGTAGGATTCGTAGAACAACCGACATCGCCTATTTAGTTCATCACAACTTTCCGCTTTAAGGTTTTTTTCTGCTGCATAGGCTGAAAATAAGATCACTGTTCTACACCGTTGCCGTGTTTTTGAAATAGACTTGATTAACATCTCAGTAAATTGTTGATGAAATTTTCCTTTCGCTGAGGTAATTATTTTGAATGATTCCTTATTTTGTGGGATATCTGATAAGCATCAAATAGGGGCTAAATTTGATAGTTCGACTGTGATCATTTCTTTCTCAACAAATTGGAAGTAGTTACGTCGTACAAGAGTCAAGAAAACACACTCACCACGATTCCTCAGATAAGTACTTTCCGAAAGTTGTATAGTGCAAACAAATGCAACACTCGTCCAACAAATTGCGAAGTTTACGTTCATCCTGAAATTATCCAATGTAAGGAACTTGTTTACTAGACTGTAACTTAAGAGTGTAACGTCTATAGCTGGCTATCATATGACCGAATACTCGATGGTCATAAGGGTAGTACCCAACAAGGAAATGAGCAGTCTAGATGCAGAGGGTTTGTGGTAAAGGAATTAGATTGGGAGAGATACAAGAGTGTAGCAACAATGCTGTGTATGAAGTGATGAAGAAACGCATCAATTGCCAATGATTTCTTGCATGCGAGTGTTTCGCTTTGTAGAGTCTCTCTAAGAATACAGATCCATGTTTTTCAATATCAGTGATAGAGAGAGGGAGAGAGAGATAGCCTCAACCAAGTTCACTTCCAACAAGTAGAGGAGTGAAAAGTTTTCTACGGGAAATCGGAAGCTTTTACTATGGTCGAAGGGGCTGGAGTTAGAATTCGGCGTTGATTTACGCAAAATTTACTTGTTGCTGCATATCATTGGTGTTAATGAGAACAGTGGTTCGTTTGTGAGAAATACTCGTTATCACTTATATGAAGGCGTTAAGCGAAAGGAATAATTGAAGTGAACGGTTTAAAATAATGCTAAAAATCTTCTTAAATGGAATAACTAAAGAAATATGATAGCGTGATGGAAAAAAGTCCTCTATAGCATTGTTGCATCAACTTTGAACAATATGAAATGTGATGACTTGTGCGTTTACCTAACGAGCGATAGAGAGGAATTAAGGTTGCTTGAGAATAATTGAATATCGACGATATTTTTAGTTACGTTTACATGCTGAATGAGACGAAAGATGTGTCAAAATCACACAATAGAGCTTCAGAGAACAGTAATATGGAAGAAATATTTCCGCATTAATGTTTGATTCTATCACTAAGCTTGTAGTGTAACAACGTCAATTCCCACATATTTCTGCCCATCACTTTTAGAGTGTTTCTTTCCTTATGTGCTTAAATTGTTGAGTCGATATTTGCAGTGCATAAAATTGTGCTCTCAGCTCCGAAATTTTCAAATGAGACAATAAAATAATAGGGGCACGTAAATATGCTTAAGCTTGAAAGATTCATATAAATGGAGCGTAGAAATAAATACTTCGAGCTAATTTTTGCGGAAAATTATTCTGGAACCGATGCCATAAGATGTTGGAGTCTTTCTTTCTGGATTAGAATATCTATATCTTGCATTGAAAGAAAGGATGTCAAAGGAATTAGCCGTAGACGAATTTTTTTTTTTGTATTCATTTACGGAGAGTTTCATTCATTGATTTAAATCAAAGATTTCTCAATACATTGTGAAGCATCAGCTGGAGAAGCTAATATGATGTCTTGTTTTTTGTTGCTATTGCACCTACCGCATCAACCAGTTGATGAACAAAAGCAAAACTTTGGAAGAGCAAAATAATAATGCATGCGCAGTTGTGTCGTCACATTATACAGAACATTACTTTCTTGATGCTTGATGGGTGGAAAATGCAGCCGGACCGATTGTAATCATGCGTAAAATTTTTGACACGTTCAACGCGTTTTAAGTCGAAGAAACACTGTTGAAATGACCACAACCCCCCACCCACCATTAAATGTTAGTTTAACAATGTCATTTTGCGGTGTAAATTGTACCTGACGAAATTTCGTCTCTCCAGCTTCAGTGAGGAAATACTGGATAAGCAGATAGACGCACATACGCATAGATGTAAGCGCATAGACGATGTTGCTACAATACAAAAATACGCAGAAATGCTAAAAGCTTGCATACAAATGCGCCTCGTGGAAAGGCGAAAAGCGCATAGTAACGTATACTACGAGTAGTGGCTCTCTTAATCGCTCTTTTCCTAATGCTCAGTTGAGTGGCAGAATTAAACCTCGCGTACCGTCTCTAGATACATAAAATTAGTTCATTTTTCCTCTTTATCCTTCATCTGAGAAGAAATATGCCGCAAAGCACGAATCGGTGCACATTAATGGGACGCGCCACACATGTGGCAAAGCAGAGATTTGTCTGCTGCGCAGTTGACAAAGGTAAATGAGTGTACACTGCAAAGATGATTTTGCATCCACTGTGAGCAAAAAGGAGGAGAACGAACAGGACCTCCCGGTAAACCAAAGGTTGACATCAAAAGTCGGAGCAACGTGAACTCGATGATCGGTAGAGGAAATGGACTGACGGACAATCGACAAACCGTGGCATAAATGTGTGCGGTAAGCGGAACAAGACGTGAAATGAGATGACGTCAGTGGGGGCGCCGCAATGTCGCGTCGGCGCCATTTCTTCCTCCCCCTATCCTCCCGCCGAATTTGAATAATTGGGCGAAGTTGAGCTGTGGCGTCTTTTTAGCAAATGTCTGTATCTTGCCCACTCGTCCACGATGCTGCACTTCCTCGCTCACAATCGACTATTCTTGGATCAACTCTTCGTTACCGTATTCCCGCCTAAGGCATCCATTCAACATTTTTCACATTCAGCTTCTGTCTTAAGCAATTGACCTCTCGCCGCGATATAGTGAACTTTTGAGGCGTCTCTATCTCCGTTCCCCTTTTCCATCCTTTGATATGTCCCCCTCCAAAAACACAGTTGCCAGTTATGTTATAATGAAGCAATGAAAAATGTCCTTGCTCAATTTCGCTAGAATGCATTGCTGATGCTTTCAGAATATTTTTGACTCTAGTGCCTCAAAAAGAGTATTTACGACAATTGGCTTGTCAACAGCCCTAAAAAAATAATACTTTACAAATATTTGAGAATTTGGATTTTAATATGGCAAATCGATTTCAAACTAAAATAGTCTTTTACGATTCAACTTTAGGGCTGAAGATTGTGCAGTGGAAATGAGCGCATAAAGAAGAAAGCAACAGAAATATGCGGAGAATGATAAAATGAGAGTGATGGAAAGAATATCAACTGAAAAAAGTCAGAGCATACAAATGAAGATCGAAGACAGCTGAAAACAAGTGAAAACCGTTGACACATTTAACAATTTTCATTGTGAATTCCAATGGAATGCTTCAAATTCGCGATAGCTTTAATGCAAAAATATAATTCGTATCACTATTCCCTCTTGAAGAATATTCCAAAACAATTCTCCGCTGTAGTCTAAACTTTTGCATAGTCTCAAGATTTTTCAAATTTTCTATTCGAATAACAAAACATTGGAAACACTTTTTCATTTGAACGAAACTAAAGAAAAAAATCTTCGTAACTTTAGAGCTCGAATTTTGCAAATTTTGTGCATTTTGCATGTAGTATTCCCAATCATCCCCGAAAAATCATTTCTGACAGGAGATTGTTCATGTGAAAAAACGGCAAACTGAACTGTATAATTATTGCGGAAAAGTAATTCGTTGAGACACTCCATTGCTCACATTTTGATTAATTTTGTGATTTAATTACTAAACAGCTGAGGGAAATGAAAAAAAAGCTCCGTATCAATGGAACAAATCGCGAATAAAACCCTCTAAGTCATAAATTTTCGAAAACTTTTGAGAATTCAACTGTGGTGAGCTTTGCATTAATATAAGAATGGAGGAGAATGTTTTTCGGTAACCACTGATATGCATCGTAGAAATTATGTTAAAATTTCGAAAACAACCCATTTTTTGGTTAGTTGGAAAAGAGAGAATTAATGCCTACATTTCGTTGATTGGTTGCCTATCACGTACGATGGAAGAACAATAAAATCGACTACATTTCTATTGCAAACAAATATTCCTACATATATGATAAGAAATTTACAACAAATTTTGCTTCATTAGTTAAAGCAATTGATGAAATGGGCTGATGGATTTTTGTGTGATAGGCGGCTTTTTAATCCATTACGGTCACTTAGCAAATTATATTCACATACTGCCAGTAAAAAGTTAAATATAGTGAATCATATAAATCTCTAAAAGATTGGATTTTAATGATATGGCCAGTGTAAAAATAGAAATTCGACATGTGTGAAAAACGTACTAGTTTTTTAACATTTGAGTATTTTCTGCTATTTTCAGGATCGTTGTTAATGTTGATTTGAAATGTATGCAAGGCATCGCCAAAATTTCACACCATTAGATTCAATGATAATCCGGGTTAAGACCTCATTAAAAACGCTGAATAAGCAGGTTGACGGACACATATGTAATCGTGACACTTATACCCCACGACGTTGCCTTTGTGCATTTTTAAATAAAGATTTGCAACAAACGCATAGAAGTGGTAAATCGACTTGAAACTTCATGTTTTGAGGTTGGAGGAGGGGAGGGAGGGGAAAGGGGAGAGGGATATCAATTGATCAACACAAGAGAAAGTGAAGAGCGCTGAACGAAGATGCGTATTTAGTCAAGAATTTTACTAGGTCTTTCGAAGAATTTCGTAAACACAAGTGATTACACAGTAAGCTTTGTGAAACATTCTTCAAAATCTCATCTTTGAAAGCGATTATCTTTTTTGCAAAGATAATGTGAGGTAGGAAATCAAAATAGACAAAAATTAAAGCATTTGAATGCTAGCAATCTTGTTCCATAGAATCTAGAATACATGTTTTATTGAAAGCCTTTTATAGGCAAATATAACAGTAATTGAAAGCGATTTGTTGTGTTTTTTATGCTGACAACTTGACAATTTTCTGGTATCATCGCAATATTTCACGAGGATGCATTTATCAATACACTATTCACCTCTGAAAAAATTTTCTCATCGTTCGATACCGCGTTAATAAATATTCAGTCAAATGTACAGCCACCTTCCAGTATTGGGAATAAAATTTTTATTTCTCGCAAAATTTTCAATGAGTATATCGAAAAGTGCGTATTTTTTATGCATAACTGATGCTGATTTACCTAAACAATATGATTAACTTTTCATTTATGCGTTCAATATCAACAAGTAGTCAAATATATATTGGGATTTTACTCAATGGTAAGGCCTTACTAAGATTTCGTGATGGGATTCTTTTAGCAGATTTATTTCCGAAAATAAGATGAATGTAAGAAAAAATAAAAAAAAAAGAAAAATTAGCATTTCTTCAACAAAACAAAATGACATTTGGGTTGTTCATTGATTGCGTCATTCCAACACCGGATGTGTTGATTTTCGTTGTTTTATACGTAATATCAAAGCTTTACTTGAAACATGCGGAATATATTTACGGTTAGCTAAATTCAATCTTCAATAATTATATCGGCACCTACGCAAATGCGATTTCACCATTATTCAATGAATAATATCGTTTTCTATGAATGAGCTTTATTCAAAGTATAAATATATATAGCAGCAAAAATTTTATGGAAATATCTCCGAATAAATTGTTTATGTTATTGGCTGAAATTTTTGCAAAAAAACTCTTTTTGCATTATACGAAGAAAATTGGAAACTAAATTTTGGAAGGAAAACAAAAAAATAATTCATTCCATATAAAAAACTATATGGAATGAATGAATTATTGAATGAATTCTTTTTTAACGCATAATAATGAAACTTTCAAAGTAAACGATGTGTTTTGTTAATGTTCTTTGCCAGCTTAGATCTATTGAGAATATGACAAGTATCTTGCGATAAGAAGAGAGAAGCGGAGAGGTGGGGAGAACGGGTGGGATGGAGGTATCAAATGGGCAAAGAACTTCTCATAATGCATCAGAAAATTGTTCCACTATTCGCTTGCGATTATCTCTTAGCCAAATAACAACTGTTTCACATATGTTTCCTGAAATTTATCAAGAGACACACTGACTTTTCATTCGGCAATGATGGGAATATTAAGAAGCTTTCGGCCAGATTTACTTAGTTGTCTCGCTATTCCCTTCAGTATAAGAAATAACCGCTTGAAAATACTGTTGTTTTTATTAGAGGCCTTTACTCCTTATTAGAGTTTTTTGTTAATGAGGTTATAAGATTCGCTTCTAAATTATATGGAATTTTCACTGAAAGTCGCGTAGGATTTGCAAGATGTGTATAATTGTGTCGGAGGCTTCAAAAGCCTAAAACGATTTAAGAAATCCATTGTAATTGGCCTATTTATTCGATTAATAAAAATTGGACAACGAAAAGTGAATTTTAAACGATTCTTCGATTGTTGTTCTTCCCATATCGTACTAATAAATTCAAGTCATTCTCTTGGCAGAATGTATTTTATTTCCTATCCTAATTTCTGTATATTTCCCCTCTCGAATATATTCAGTGATAGATCTTTTTTTTTCTGCCGTAGAATGTGAACTAGTAGTGTGTAGGTGAAATGAATTAAAATCGCACCCAAGAAAAAATGATCAGGCCGATGAAATTTAGTACATTTAGTGCACCAGTATATTTTGAATAAGCTGAATGCGATTCAAGAATAAAACCTCTCCCCCCTCCCCTCCCCCGCCGTTAAAAAAAGTCGAGTTTCGCCGAATATGAAGTACGTTTCATTCCGCCTAAACCTCACCGAAATACGACGAACATTACTTTCATATATTGTTTGCAGACGAATTGTACGAATAAAAATCTGACAAAAATCTGCAAAGTAACTTTTAATGGCATAGTGGAACCTATCATCTCAAATAACATCATTTTATGGACTTGTTACTGAAGATATTATTGCTTTTGCCTTAAGAATGTGTAAACGCTGAAGAAAGTATGGCGGCGTACAACGGCACTAGAAGCATTTTAATTGATTATTGCATTTTTTTGCAGTTTTCCATCAAGAAAGTTATGGTTGCAAACAACGATATTTCAAGCTTCCAAATACTACCAATGCAGCATCTCTTCAGTCACTTTTTTTGCTACGTTAAGCTTACGAAAAAAAAAATTTATGACTATCGTTTACCACTTCATTTATCTTTAGAGGTGTAATATTTACGACTCTTTCGGCTTTTCGCTAGCTTTCATCGCTTCGTTAATCGGACGTATCGGCTGTTTATCATCCGGCTATCGGCTTCATTTAGTTGACACCATTTGAGCGTTACCACCGATAGTATTATCTCAATTGCACCACATACATGCTCTTATATTCCACTGCTATTCTCTATAGTCGCAGATTTCAGCGAAAACCTTCAATGATATGGTTCCAATGCAATGATGCTTTCATCAGTATATTTTTTGAATTTTACATTTCAACTCGAATTTTCTCTGAAAATTTCAGGCCCCCAAGTTCGTTTCATCACTAAGCCCTCTGCAGAGAAAATTATTCATATTGTCAGTCATTTGCACTGATGCTATACTTCTCTAGAAACCCTTTATTGAAGAGTTTGCTGAATACGTAAGGCAACTCAGATAAGACGATTCAAGAGACGCCTATAGATGTCAAAAATGATATTCTTTGAGAGAAATTTTACTCGGTTCTAATTCTGCAGTATTATAGAATCAAGCAAAGTCAACAATATTGTACATCGATATTTAATAGTGTAAGAATGAAGTAGGAAAAACAATATTGTAATGATATAAAGACCTCTTAAGAATCCTATTAAATATTGCTATGAAACTATGGTGAAACGTGGTGAGAGACGTTTATTACTCGATAATATTTTCCTTCAATATCCCTCTTGCTGTGTTGCATTACAAAATAAACGAAATAATAATTTATTGCAGTCGTAGAAATGTTGGTCAATGTCATTTGTAGCAGAAATAATTACAGTATAGAGAAATATTTGTTTTTTATCAGATTTCGTCAGTTCTTCTGGAAAATTTGATTGCAATAGATATTGCACGGAATATTCGATTTGGCGCTGATTAATGAAGAATAGAAATTTCAATTTGAACAAAATTCAAAAAATATTATTTCTACGAAAATTCGATCAAATAAACACTCATAACGACCAGCATAGAAGAGCAAGTTCTCTACCTCCAAAGAGGCCCTATCAACAAGATCGAATCCTAATATCAGTGCCAATAGAATTTAAGGAACCATCAAATGCCACATTCCGCATGCCGGACTTCACTAGCGGCAACAATGACGCCGACTCACTATCGCAGCTCAACTGTCGTGGCTTTTCGTTGCATCTAACCGAACCTTAGAACCATTCGCAACGTCTTTTGAAGCTCCTCTACAAATAGTGTGCTTCACTAGCGCTTTAGAACGACTGAAACCGACGCTATAGAAGTGCTATTTCGAAGTGAAAGATTGGGATTCTGGCACGATCCTAATCCACCCATCGTTTAAAGATACGCCCCATAGGTTGAACCGTAGTGTGATCTCAATAACAGCGCAAGCCACCTCACATAGATGCCATATCACATTTAAAATTTTTGCCATTTCAGTAATTCATTCGCAATTCGTTTGTATATTTTGTTCTTTTGTCAACTAGTTTTTGGCAGTAAAGAACGCTTCAATATGATGCATTTCAAGAAATATTTTTTTATAAAAATTGCCCGAACAATGGCTCAAGATGACAAAGGTAGAAGAGTTCTACCCCTCCCCTCCTTCCTCCCCTCACGGCGATCTTATCTTTCAAGAAAACAAACAACTCCAAGATTGGATTGATTTAGTAGTTCAAGGAAGGCGATCATTTCCTTAATTTTACATGGCCTGTTGCCAGTGTTTTCGTATAATCACATCGCATTTAATGAACTCATTATCTCAGCATGCGCACCACTGCGACACCAAATGATACGATATTCAACAGAAGCCACATGCATGTGGGCAATTTTTCCCCATATACGACCGAAATATCCCGACACAAAATCCGGCATCCTTCCAATGTGTGCAAAAATATTTTCGATCACGACAATATAACTTCATAGATGTAATATGCGTTGTGGTGGTTCTCACGTCCGTTGGTTTTTGTCGTCCTAATGACTTAATGGGCAGCAGCCTTAAAAATTAGAAAATATCATTTTCAACAAAATTCTCATATATCGAGAGCAAACCTTCGCCACTACAATCTTTCCAGTTCATTAATTAAACAAATTGCAATATTGCCAGAACTAGTGATACGCTGTTTTTAGAATTCTACTGCTGCACCAACCGGTTTCACAAACTGCCAAGAAGTGGTAAAATTCGCTAAGTTTCTGAAATTACGGCGTCTAAATCGGTTTAGAATTCTTTCGAAATGTACAAGTTTTTATGATGCTTTAAACGACTATAGATCCTCTGCGGGTTGATGAATCAACTTCAGAATTAGTACAATTAGTCGAACTTTCATAAGGAAACATTCGAACAGGTTGGAATACACGCTCAAGCACTTACGCACACCTGCGCGTATTTACATAAGCGCAGAAACGCTTGCTGGCATATATGCACTGGTATACGCATGGGCACAGACACAAATACGTGTCCACCCATGCATATTCTCATATATATATATATATATATA
>JAARMF010000274.1:46337-75762 GCA_022844705.1 Toxascaris leonina
ATACATATATATATATATATATATATTCATATTTAACGACGTCATTATAATCAAATAGTTAAATATCTAAAGAACGACGTCATTATAATGCAGCTTGCAAATGCAGTTCACAGAAATGTGGTGAAGGTCTTTCTGATCTTTGTGCATGAATTGAGAGCATATTAGCAATAAACGGATATACCTTAAGATGGGCGGCAAACTTGTCGAGAGTTGCTGGTTGGGTGGAACAGGCCCTTCTGTAGATGTGCTCGGGATTTCAGTTGCTGGCGGTGTAAAGCAGAAACCGCACGATTTTGCACAATAGGTTTTCATGAAAATTTTTGACGTTTTGCAATGTCTTGCTAGATCGAGAAGTGAGCAATCCATTCGAAGATCTTCACATGAGGGCACTTGAAAATAACATGTTATCAACTGTGAGCAATATTGTTTTAATATGTAAAAAAGCCTTATTCTATTCTTATGGCCAACATGAACTACTCATAAAGAAATTAGTATTAGAGAGACATAAAAAGATATGAAGTGAAGTAAATCATATAACTAATATTGACTAAATAAACGTGGCACATTCGATTCGAGTATTCGCTTCAATCAAATCACTCATCTTCCCTCTCCCCTCACCTCTCTTCTCACCTCTCCCATCTTCCTATCAAAAATTACTTCGAAATTGTTTTTTTCACAGGTGCTTAAATGTGGCGTTTCTAAAATTTCACTATTCGTTGCTTAGAATAGTCTCATTTGTAGTCGTTCATTCCATTCAGTTATTCAAATCATTTGATTCGAATGTGAATATATTTTCCTTTCGTTCTCAATGCACATTCAATATTTTCATGATTGAGAAACAAGCGAAACACCTATTATGGAGCAATCTTAGTAAAGCTTTTACTCGTCGGTAGCTCATAGAATTTTTCGTCGTGCAGAGGTGCGAAATATTCTATAGGTGCTATTCGTAGCAAATTTTTGCTGATGAACATAAGTTTATATAAAAATTGTAAAGGAAGAAAAACCTTCATAAGCTGTTTTAATCAAATCATTCAAAGATAATTCGAATCCATAAAAAGCGCTGATGCATACCTAGTCTGGTATCACACATTCCACAACTTTCTGGACAGTAGCCTTTCATCCATTCGGCACTCCTCTTGCACCAACCTGTAAAATAAAGTATTTTGCTTAATCACTGAAATACTGCGCAAATGACCTTTAAAAAATGAAACTACAAGCATAGCTCAGCGTAAGGCATGAGTTTAAACGATAAATGTTATTGTTTTACTTTTCCAAATGATAAGGCTTATACAAATGTGTGACTGCATCACAAATTCCACGAAAGCGCGGAAGGAGCTCTGCAAGAAGAAAAAAGAAAGAAAAAAACCCTGTGTGAGGCCACAGAATGGCTTATCCAAAATGACTCACAAAAACGTGAATTTTTCCCTCCTACTATCACTACATATGCAGAAGAAAAAGCGCAAGAAAACGCTAGCCTTGTTCCACTAATTTTGAGCAATCGTAACGTCGATCTTTGCACGTATTGACTGTGATCGATGGGAAAGTAGATGTTAGGATTGTCGGCAGTGTTGTAATTGTTGTCGCATTTATCACAGTGATATTCACAGTAGATGTTAGAGTTGCGGTGATTGGCACAGTAGTACTTGCCATTATCGATGTGGTGATGTGATCTGC
Source organism: Toxascaris leonina (assembly GCA_022844705.1). Taxonomy (NCBI): domain Eukaryota; kingdom Metazoa; phylum Nematoda; class Chromadorea; order Rhabditida; family Ascarididae; genus Toxascaris; species Toxascaris leonina. The sequence goes on from JAARMF010000274.1 coordinate 48,012, forward strand.
AGAAGGAAATATCAGCAATTTCTTTGAAGCAATTTCAATTTCATGCAAACCTACGAAATATTTGGCGGTATTTTACAGTGTTTTCCAATTAGTTCAGAAAACTTCGAAAGCCCTAAAAGGGGCTTGCAGACTGGTCATTTGCAGTTCTGAGCAATGAGTCACCTCCATGAAATTTGTCAAGCGGTAGAATAGCGCAATATCGCCGAGGTATGCCAAAAAAGAGAAATTCTTTGGTATAACCTTGAGGGCAGTTATAAAGTTTGTTTATTTTTGCCGCATCAATCTTGCTAAATCCACTCCTTTGGCCGATTGTTGCAGCTGTATGCTTTGGCACAATTGTCGGTAGTCCATTGCGACTAAATGCGAGTGAGCCATAGTGCATAATTGAAGCGTAGTCATATTCCATCTCCAAAGACTGGATTGTACCATGACCGTATTTCTCGAATTGGCCTTAAAACTAATGCAACCAATCGTCGGCTCTCATAAAAATTGAACAAACAATTGTCACCTATGTTTTCTTTCGAATAATTTATGACAACTGATGCGAGCTTTGCTCAAGAATTGTGTATTGATATTTGAGCAGTAAATAAACAATTAGAAGTTTCATTTCGCTGCCAATTCGGAACGAAAACAGCGCAAAAGTGAGTAAATAGTATATTTCAGCATTGCACAGTTGCGCCATTTCCTTGGATTAGCGGATCTCTCCAGCTCATATATATCTATATAGCCAATTTATGCTCACTTTTAAATACGTAATTTCTCGATCGAATAGAACTAAGCAGTCTAGCAATCGAAGAAAATTCAATAATCGTTGAAGTTTGAAAAAAATTTACCTTGCATTCCAGGCAGAATATTATTCCACAAAATAGTCACATATTCATCCCGATCCGTTCTCGATTGCTCATGAAAAAACCCCACAGCATGCATAAATTCATGCATAATTATTCCTTTTTGAATGCAGCCACTCCCCAGCGATAACATTTGTTTGCCACCTAAAATTTTCAATCAAAATCATTTTGCACGTTTTTTTGTTATCCTAAAATTATGAAGCATTAGAAGCTTTCTCTACTCTGAAATTTTTGAACAATATCTTGTCAACCAAGTTTATACATCCATTAGTTTTGCATTAAATGAATTCAGCAATTTTTTGTTTTTTCTTTTGAGCTAGGAAGAATGCAAGCTTGCAAACCGTTCCACATGTTGAACGAAAACTGCGATATTTAAAGCGATTACGATGTCAAACATATCGAACAACGAATTTTCAAACGTTTGTGCAGAAAGGCGCAGTGCTTGAAAGGCTCCTCTAATTGAGTCAATGTTCAGATTTCTTACTCTCAGTTGTGAACAGTATGGATGGTCTTAATTTTTTTCTGACATGGCTTTCTTATGTGAGTTAAGCAGATATCACCTGTTCTACCAACCATCGAATAGCATCCACGATCGGGCATTATATAAACATAGCTAATGTCGTTATCCCTTTTAGGTACCCATCGTATGCAGGTATGTTTACCATATTCTTGCATTGATAGCGCTATTACGGAACGGCTGAAAAAGCATACATGCGTGAATTTTACCAACTATTTTTCGCAGGTGTATACTTCTACGGAGAATGGAGCAAAAATTACAAGACGAAATAAAATTTCGTTTCTTCTTTCCCGCTGTCAAATGAAAAAAATAGTGGTGAATTTCCTTTCTTAAAACAAGTGAGGGATTTCCCATCTGAAGTATTCGTGATGTTTTGTGCTTATCCGTGCTAATCACTGAAGACTTGATATCCTTTAGTACATTTTCTATTGTAATATATGAATATGACCGATAGGACAAACCCATCTAGAAATAAAATGAACTACTTCTGTAGCTCTAAGCCTAATTTCAAATTCTCATACTTAACGTTACTTTTATATATTTGCCAGTGCATTCAACGTTTTGCTTAATGATAAACTGTTGGTTTAATGTTACATAAGATATTCAGTCATTTTATTTAACGTTATGCACAATATTTAATATCAACATAGAAAAAGATGTGATAACGATCAACTTTTAATTCAAAAAATTGGAAAAATAAAAGTATTCACCTATAAGTACTATATTGACTGCTGATCGCATATGGGATGATGGCATTAGGCCAAAGTTGATGATGATTTCTGACTGCGTTATAATAGGAATCTTTATTCGATAGAGCACCATTAATGAAAAGCTCCACGGTTGTCAAATTCAGCTGCAAATAGTCAATATTTTCTTGTTGATATCGCTTATGAGTAATGAAAGAAACACTGGTCTGTTGCCGAATATGGCCACTAGATGACAGAGCTTTCGATGAGCTAAACTTCTTGAGTAGCACTCAAAAGAAAAGAACGAAGTACGTATCCAGCTCACCCGATGCCAGTGTTCGCTTCGTGTGAGAACTCCATATAGAACTCTTTCATTTCATTGCTGATCCTTGTGTGGCGTAGACTTTTCGAGATAACAATAAAATACTTAATACAACTAGATATTCAGAAATATATGAAGTTTTTGAGCAAATTTAATAAAAACTCTAGAGCACTGGCACTATTAAAAGCTTTTAGCATACACATTCGAATATCGTGCTAGAATATGTGAGAAGTAGATGAATTCAAAAGAGCAAACTTACATCCATAGCGATATCACCTTCAAAGCGGTCGTTTTGATAAACCGTTTCACTATGCCAATCATCGTCGACCAGTTGTTCATTTAGTCGAGATCCTAACTCAAAATCTGATGGTGTGAGAACGGTTTCTTCATCGATAATACTCTTATTGAAATACTGAAAAATTATAGCCTTAAAACATATACAAATTTTTTAGCTTAATAGATATGGAAATGTTATTGGAAATGGAGGATTTACATCGGTTATCATTCACTTACGTGCGGTCAAAAAATATGGCGTCTCTTTCTATTTACCTGTAGCTGCAACGACATAAATGGATAAACAATGCTGACAAAATCAAATAAGATATGTTGTATTTACCATCAAATGCAAACACAGGAAGTGCTATATGCGATGAGATAGGTTTCTAAGATGTTCACAACCAACGAGAATGAGGAGGTGGGGGATAATAGAGATTTTTTATAGAAGAAATTCTGCGAAACTTTCAAGCAATAGAAAATGCCATCGAGATAGCTAACCTTTCTTATTTTCCTTCTATAGTCTATACGTTATGAATTATGACTCTGTGGGAATTTCTAGTTTTAACTCGCCAAAAATAAAAAATTCCACCTGCTGTTCTGATTTTTGGTGAAATTTCTTCTCAATATTTGGCTGTTTCGGGTACGAATAAAAATGTAATAGAAGCAAATATCTTATTGAGCTGAATAACAGTTAATTAGAGTAGGAAAGTTAGAAAAAAAAGGTGCTTACAAATGAGTCATCAGACGTTGACTGAGATTGCGATGTGTTGACGATAACATTTGTGAACGTCGTATATGTGAGCATCATCAAGATTGTTTCACACTCTGACCACATCGCCTGCTTTATGCCTTTTAGGAAAAATAATAAGCAAAAATATCTCGCTTACATTTCGATATGCTAACAAACAGGGTGATAAAATTATATACATTCAGGAGGGTAAATTTTCATACAAAATATAAAAATTCGAGTATTACATATGATAACGCAAGAACTTTTTCCACTTGCAATTTGAAAATTTTTAAAGCGTTACTGAAAATCATAGTAATCAATTAAGAATAAATGGAATTTTAATAATCAATCATTTATATGCAAGCAACGCAAAATCTTCAAGATCGTCTATGAAATGAGACGCTCGTCAGGGCGCCTTCCCCTGACTGATGCCACTTATTCGGCTATCTGATAACAATAAAGCAACACTTGGATACCGTGTCACTTGCAAGCGATTGAAAGATTTCTTCGAACAGCAAAAAAAAGAATTTCGTAATGAGTTTCTACGAGTCGAAAACCTCCAAAAAATGTCGAAGTGGGTTTGTTCGAATCAACTGCTTTTTGCTACTGATAAATTATTGTTAATTTAGGCCTAGAAGAGGTATTCATTCGCAATACTGAAGTCGAACTGAGACTGTCTCTTGCAGGCTTGAAGGAGACCCGCGATCTTCGAGTTATTTTATAGGCAATAAACCGAATATAATTCAACCGGAGTTGGAAGCGAATGAGTAGGATTGCTAATGTGTTCAAATGCCACTTTCGCCCTTTCAAAAAAACAACATAGAACTCCATTTCTTATTGAACTATTCGATGTATTTATGATTCGCTTATTGGATTATGATTCTCTTTACAACTTTCTTATTAGTGATAGTTTCAGAATATTTAAGCAAGTGAAGCGACGCATCATTAGACCGATGTCTACTCTTTGCCAGTGCGGCTCCTTCTGTGGACGAATTTGAGAGTGTAAACATTCATCATAGTTAGGTGAACTGAGACTGTCTCAGTGGACGCGAGATGACGTACAAGATGCTCATAACGAGTAAAATCGTATAGGCTATATTAAGTACACTAGTGAAGACTCCTAGATTCCGTTAATATATTCAGAGCGGCTGAGCAAAGTTTTTCGAATTATGCGAGCTCTTTTTCCATTTCAAACCATTACTTTATTCAGCATTTCGTTCTTTTTTCCTCACTTTCATTTTTCATTCTTTATTTTCTATTCTTCTCCTTTTTTGGTAACAACTGCCTATGATATCTAGCCATTTGTACTTTCAATCATACCCCTCTCTTCCTATCTCTCTCGACCGTCTCTATCTCTCCCTTAACCCTTCTTCTTCTCAATCAAACACATCAAATCGAACTGAGAGTATTGTTTAGCGTCCAGTAAAAACGATACGATAACTTCCTTCTTTTCTTTACAAGCTTGCAAACTCATCGCGTTACTAAAATGTTTAACATACTTACTTTTCGCATCAAACTTACAACTTTCTGAGTAAAAACTTCAGTTGTACGAAAGTTTAAAATTATTCAAAAGTTGGATTTTATATGAGCTAATTTAAATCATCATATATGAAATTTACAAATGCAAATCTCAAAGATGGACAATTCGCTTAGTAACGAGTGAAAACTTTGTCGACAAATAAAGTATGTGGATACACAAATCTAAATCAGCGTCTAAGAAACTCGACCGCAAAAACGATATATGCTGAATTCGATTCGAAAAGAAGACGTGAAATTTTATGTACTGTCGCTAAAGAAGCAAAATGGTGGTGCAGCGGAGCGCTATTGTGTCGTCCAACGATGTTGGTGCTCATCTCTCAAGTAAACACTCCTCCAAAGTCGAACTCTTCGAGATGGCCATTTGGCAAGCAGCAGATGACCACATCCCTTTTTCATTGCATTATACGAATACGTTCCCAAATTTCATCATCCGTCTTTTTTATGAACAGCCCACAGAAATATGCAAATTATTCTACGTGAGCAGTACTATTAACGAAATTCTCTTCCATGGAGATACGCGTAAAAGTTTATCCTTTCATGTTTACAATAAATCCTTGCATCACACGCAACTTGACGTTGCGACTCTTTTCTATTGGACTCACACACGACTCGTCCACATCAATCTTCTTCTCCACACATCACCAACCTTGAATATCTATCTCAAAAGGACTCCAAATGCTTAGAAAGCAATGCAAAGAGCAAAGAAAGACGAGCTAAGCTAAATCGACAGCTTGTAACTTGGCGTAATAGCCTGGCGTAATAACATGCAGGATGACAGTACAGTTCCATGTGAGTACTGTTCACATATGCGATATTGTCAGAATCTGAACTACTGTTTCGACCAGTGATTGCCTTCTTTAACGGTCACTAAAGACGGAAATCCATACAGTAAAATACATGCTTCCGTAAAGAATAGCTTATACGTCTCTGAGTCAGGAGAATTATTATTCTCCGTCACCTGAAAGTAAGGAATAGGACGAGGAGGAAGCTGAAAATTGGCGGAAACTAAGAAGCTCTCACCAGTAGAGACAGTGCACCTTCGTTAAAAAAATGCGATGGGGAATTCACTGGAAATTCTTTAGCAATTAAAAATCGGGAAATAAAATCTTTCTCCAGTAGATGGAGAAAGTGGAGATTCGGGGCATCTTCCGATTGTGAGCCAATGTACGTATGTTTACTTAGAAAATAATGTTCATGGGGTTTAAATAAAAGTTCCAAATGATTGTAAACTGAAAACTTGCACGGCCTAGCATATGCTCAGAAAAATTTGCTCCCTAAAAATCTTCTAGTGACTTTGTGAGATACTATATTTTTGACATACATTTTATTGGGCCTACACCTGGTGATCCGAACTGCTCGCTTGTGTTAGAATATAAGCGTTAACCCTCCCCCCCCCCCTCCCTCCCCCTCCAACTTGCTTACGAGTGTACAAATAGATGAGACTTGTTTAGAAATTGGAGAATATGAAGGCGATCTCTTTACTTGTCTGCCTATCATGCTTGCCAAAAAAAAGCAGCTCAGTTAATGCGGTGGCTGTGCACCTGAAATTGAAGGAAAGCGCATCAAGTGAAGGTGAATTATACAAAGGTAGGCAAAGAGTGACCGCGTGTGGTTGTGAATTTATAGCCGACGACTAAGATCGTTGAGTGGCTAATGTGAAAGTGGTGAGGTGGAGTTATTGGGGTCTCTCTCATTCGAGATTTCTTTGCCAAGCAGAATTCGTTGAAAACGTGGTGCTCGAAGCCCTTTCGTAGAACAAGACGTCTGGCTCAATCAATGCGTCTTTTCCCAACGGTCAATGATCTTCCACTGCAGTCTGCACGGCATCAGCGATTATCGCAGCAGATGACATCGTGGGTGGTCTTATCGCCGCAATTTTTAAGCTCCATACTTACGCGATATTATCTCAGTTAAAGAAAGGATAAGTGCAGCCTTTAACGCGCTACATGCGGAAAACGTGTTATGTATGTGTTGGGGGTATATTTTAGCAGGCGAAACTTCGGTATCAGAAAATGCAAGCTCCATGTGCATCACTTTCTCTAGAACCCTTGCATTTCGAGTCTTCATCATGTGCCGACAAAGGCGACATGTGCATGACTATTGATAGTTTGTTCACATCCAAAACGCATGATGTGCACCGCAGGTCATTGTGGTAGATAAGCACCAGAGCTCACTCTAAGCCCACTTCAAAGTGGTGTCACAAAAAATGCTCTCTTGTATGCTAACAAATTTCACCTCCTACCGTAACAACATCAGAATAACGCGTCGTGAGAGGAGTGCTTTTGCTCCACGACATAAGCATGTGGGCCAGTTTTGTCGCAGTGGCACCATATAAACAGACATATAAGTTTCTTTTCCTAGCAAGTTCATCTAACGTGCATTCTTAGCAATATCCTTCGGTTTTAACCACAACTGTTTTGAGCGTCATCTAAACTGGTTTTAGTGCTGCTGCGCTTGTGCCTTTACATTGGCTCTGTAGTGTTTATTCGTCTGCGAGACCGATTGTATTGTGTCACTATATAAGAAGGAGTAAAAATCGTGGGTCTTTAAATTTCTGAGTATTCGTAGAAAGATTTTTTGTAAAGAGGCAGGCGTTTTTAAGGGAGCAGTCATCTTCGTTCCCAAACTTTAAGACACTGAAACAAGAGTATCCAGTATTTCTCGTATGTAAAAATGAGCTTTTAAATTAAGCTTTTTTCTGACTCTCAGAATGAAATGGGGTTCACTAAATAGAACACTTTCATTGAGGTGTCGCTTATAATTCCTTCGAAAACACTGGAGAAGCACTATGCTTGAACAAATGGGTCTCATTGAAATAAGGTGGAAGAAAGTGTTATTAGAGTTTGCATACTGCAGATAATATACTAGCTGCCTGCAGGAAGTTCCATGTACCATGCTCTTCTCCATGGCCTAGAGGGTCGATTATTAAACCGAATAAAAGTAATGGCAATAAATTCAACAATATATCATAAACATGCAAAATTTCAAGGCCTAGGCTGAGTACATTTCAAAGAGCATAAAAGGCTCTATCAGAACCATTCATAGCCTGAGATTAAAAAAAAAAACTTTTCTTCATGCTCGCAATCAAAAGCTGAGCAAAGAAGCTATAGTTGCAATCAAATGTGACGGCAATTGGTTTCGAGGGGTGATAATATGTGCAAGCAATTTCTTGCTCGTATGCGAAATATTCTTGAAACAAAATTTGCACATTCGACAACGCCACCTATTTAGTCGATCGGTGACTGATCAGAAGCATGTCAAAGTTATAAGCCCTTTTGTACTGCTTATGGTTTAGGGAGTCAATTGGAAACATGTTTCTGCAATTATTTTTCAGCAGTTCAGAGCTGTTGCAAGCTTAGAGACTGCTGGAATCATCCTTACTTCGCATAGGAAAGGTGGCATCAGCAATAGACGGCATGTAATTCGCTATGTTCTAACCGTTCGATTTCCCAAGAAAATATTCGCGAAGCTGTACTGGAACCAAGCCCGAAAACACCGCAGTTCTGGAATTTCGAAACCGGGTTTCGGTTGCAGTTTCTAATACAACATCTAATTCTGAAACAAGAACTCATCACCATCATTTCCTCGCTCGTTCCCGAATTTTCTCGGAGTCAGCGTTCGCACAACCTGTCCTTCATCTTGGCTGAGCAGACACTACATCTGATGCAAAAAATAAATGCTCCGATCGGTGCGTCGCTCCGTTTGATCCCGAAGACCAAAAGCGCCGTTAGCCAGGAGTTAATTGTTGATCTTTGTTGCTTGCCCACTGTCGCAAGAAGGAGTCGGACGGACCTTACCCAGAGTCAATCTGAAACGAGAACTGAAGGACTAAAAAACATAGCATTTTTGAGAAAAACAAGATCGAAATGAAGTTCCAGTCCATTGTCAAGCCATCTCCAAGAAATATCTTGTAATTTTACTGCCTTTGATCAAATACATGCATTAGAGTTCTTTTGCATGACCTATAACATCTATTTAGCTGTTTATGTATTTTGAAGCATATGATTCAAAAAAAAAAAACATGAATAAACATCAACGTGTTAAAGCAGCGACTAGAACAGGAATAGGCATTACGTTCAATGAGTAAAACTGACAAACGAAATGAGTATACAGTATTTAAAAAATATGCTAAACCCTCTTAAAGACGAAGAAGATGTTTTTTGATGCTAAAAGAATGAAAAAAAAAACATTTAGTTTTGTAAAACTTTTCCTAAAATTTGCATTCATGCATCTTCATCAAGTCTGATGGAAGCCTTTCATCACGAAAAAAAAGCGAGAAAAATTCCGATGAGAATGATGCATTGTGCCATTAAATAACTCATCTAAAATTTCCTAAATATATTGCTTTATCAGAGGACTGTTCATTAGTGCAGCTCATCGTTAATAATAGTGGATATACTGCAAACTTTTTCGCAATATTCATTGAGAATATTGCAAAAAAAATTTTTTTTGGCAATTCAACGTTTCATTGATGTGAAATTATGCGGCATCTACAGGCAAGCTTCACCTAACGAGGATGGGAGTATGTCGAATACAACACGAAACGGATGTCGTTAGCCTTGTATTTTTATCAAGAACAATTATACAGTTTTGATACACAAATGCAAGTCAGCCGAAAATGACGAAATGGTATATGAAATGACCGTTCCATAACAGTAATAAATCAGAGTTCATTCGATGATGTGTTTCTAATGCTAATTTCAATATCTTCTTTCAGTTTCAATATCTTACCTTAGATATTTTAGAGGTCGATGATCAGCGGGCTATCCTCGCTTCAATAGACAGCTTTGCGATGACATTTTTCACGATCCTTCGTGCGATGGTAGCACAAGGATGCCGCCTCATTCGCTGGCTAGGCGGACCATGAGGCGTGCCTTCCGCCATTTGGATTAGCTGCCGCAAGGAATCCAACGAATGGCGTTTTTGCGAGTTTTAGTCCAAGTCTAACATCTCTGATAAGAGGCGGGCAAAACTGCCTAAGTTTTACTCTCCTGCTCCATTTTTCTAACCAATCGTTGCCTAATGACCAACAAAATAAAATATGCAAAACACCACGTATGGGTTTTAACCGACTCGATAGAGCATACAGATCTTGCGCGAAAAGAATTGCTTCTATGTGGTCCGTCTGGCAAGTAGACAGTGAAAGTCATACCAACACAAAATGTCCGCAAATTTGTTGGCACGTTAAATGAACATCTTTTGTCGGAGCTGATGGATCAGTGTGAAATGTGGCTCGGAACCCATCCTAATATGAACCTACCAAAGAGGAGACTGACGTGTGGGAGACAGAATTGATTCTCTGTCGTGCTGCAATCTTTATGAGTTCAGTGCTACTGAAATTGTTAGCTTGCTATAAAGAAAACGAGAGATGTCTCGTCTCTTTTGGTATGACTGTGAGGAAACGAATGAAGGGATTTAGTGCGTTCTCGAATTCCAACACCAATTACCCCCACAGCATTTCAAGATTGCCTTTTTTAATCTTAAAGGGCTCATCATGATATCTTATGTTTGTCTTCTTAGTCCAGGCGTCATTTCTCAATCGCTACTGCGAATTTCTCACATCATTCTGTAAAGAACTGTTGTTGTACAGGTTTAACCTACGGTAGCATGAATAGTGACAGTATTGCTCCCAAAGTCGTTTTGAATTTTCGTAGGTGTGTTGTAACCAGCGCACCCTACTTCCGTCGACTTCTTGATTTCATCTTCGAACTACTTCCGGGTGGAAAGGGTTCTCTCTACTGTGATTTGTTAGTCTTTTGTTCAATGAAGTCCCTTCTATTTTCTACTGCTTCATTCATCCATAAATTTTTCGTCTTTGTTTGTCTTATTTGAACTCAGGTTAAACTAAACCGTATATAGGCAACCTATAGAAGAATTTGTTCTTATATAAAAGTCCTTGTTTTTGTCTCAGCTTGTGAACGATTCTGATGCCTAATTCTCGTCTTCAAACCTTGTCTCTTCGTGATACTGCTACATTTTTATTACAGAATGAGCAGAGCCGCCTACCTCACCACGAACGCGCGGTTTCTCTCTCGCTGTCTCTCCTCTGCGCGTACGCTTGTGGATAAGCGCGCCGACCCATTTCGTGGCTCGTGTGTTGCACAAATAATGGAACTGAATGGTTTAGGCAGGCTTTACCCTCGTCTACGTTGTTGTGGAACTTTGTGTACTGACGTAGCGTTAGGCTCTTTTCTGTTTGCTGCTTTTGGACACATGTTTGGGAATTTCCACTGAGAGATGCAACATGAGACACCAGGGCGAGGGTCCTTCATCTCTACCCAGCCCCTTGAGTTGTGACTGCTCTGGCTTGTGCTGGATGTGAGTGGGGTGAGGGTAACGCTGCATTACCCTTCTCCTGAAGATGTGTTTCGAGTTCCAGCCATCCAACGACGTAACCACCAAAAATTCCTGTAAGGTTATTTTCGGTGTAGGATTATAATTGCAATTGTGCTCTCGATATGCGACTAACCATGTGAACGCGCATTAACTCCTCGATTACTTGAGGTTCAAGTAGCATATCAGTCTGCAGATGAACTGCGCAGATTCTTTTTGATGCTCGATCATGTCAAGCGATACGCCTGGGTTGGGCGTTCCTAGCTGCGTTGCCGGTTACAACATCTGCGAAAGGTAATTCGTCCTTTATTGAAGTGCTTTAAAACTTGTTTGCGGTTTGTATTAAGATACGTTTGAGAAAGAATAGTTGCGAAGATTTCGCCAAAGAATGATGGCATGGCGGAGAATATTTATATGGAGCAAAATTCCTATCCGATTTGTCGTCCATTAGAAAATTGGCATGGGATTTTGTGATTGACAGAGAAACTTATAGGGTTAGGAGGGCTGTTTATTGTGGTCCTTCCTTCGTTGAACTTTTTTGCTACATTGCTTGCAGCTGTTTGTCAGTTATAGTGATGTGATTAAAAAGCGAACCTGGTGAATGGTGATGGCAGCATGGCGTAGTGCCCACGTCATCCTGCTGCAGTGACTGCGGATATTCGAAAACATTGTTGTACGAGAATTTCTGTGTGACTTGACGTTTCTGTGAGGGGCCGCTTTCTTCGTAAGGACCTAAAATGTAGCTTTCGTCCGGTAAGCGACCGGATGGCAACGTTTGCCAGTCCAAATTCTAGCCCTAAGTTGTTTTTTTTTCTTTTTCTTTTGTAGGATTGGCGGTGGTTCATTCTCAACCGTGTACAAGGGTATCTCGGCATCACCAACCGCAAATGGTGTCCGTCGCACGGTTGCGATCAAATGTATGGACATGCGTGCTGCAAATGCATCAAAATTGAGCTCAGACTGCGTCGTATCCGAAATACAAATACTGAAGAGTTTGAATCACAGGTATGTATCAATTTTTTTGTAACGCAAATTCTTTCAACCCTTCCGAAGTAGAGGTACTTTTCTTGCGGCGGACAGTTACTTACTACTTTATTGCAATATAGCTGCGTATCTTCTTGTTACAGAGTGTTTTCGTTATATAATTAGTGCTGAGCAGAATGGTGTTTTGCTGTACGAAGCATCTCTTTATTTGTTAGATTGCTTATAACTTCGCTGTTTGCATCTCTTTTAAAATCGCTATCTGTTTGAAATTTTGAGAAATTTCCCATAATTGTTCTGTTAGTTCGCCCACTTTAATGTTTGTTCCTCCCAAGACCATGAGCTTTGTATTTCGACAAGTGACAATCACTGTTGCGTACATTGAATTTTTGATTGATTGGTTGCTCTATATTTGGTTGCCGCTGGATTTAATATCCTGTCTAGTTAAGTTTGGTTATGATTGCTGTATGGATGGGGTATAAGGTTTATAAATTGCACGTGGATATGGAAAGAAGGGTTACCTGTGCGAATGACCCCAGTATTTCGATAGTCAAACCAGCATAGGGATCAAGTTCAACGATTTGCGAGAGGATGTGAAATATGCCTTTCGTCCTTCGCTTTTGCTAAAGGCTAGGTGCAGCATTTGCTTTTCCGTTTTTCTTATTTATATCTACTATTGCGGGGGTAGTTTTGCTTCAACAACGATATATTGGAATTCTGAGTGATGAAAAAATTACTACAAAGCTATGCATTAATAAATTCTAACTGTTTATGAGCCGCGGTTTAGAACGTAAAGATATGAAGTTCAAAGAATGAGGCTAAACGGAATTTTGCTCAAAGATGACCATATTCAAGTATGAGAGAATTTGTTTTGAAAAGAAGTTCTTAAACAATGCTTGCAGGGGTGTGCAGAATATTCTTATCGATGAGAAACAACTCTTTCCCTCTCTAGGTTCTACCTCCCCTCGCTTCCTCTGTCCCCTTCTCCTCCCTTCGCCCTTGTCTTCTCCCTCCTTTGAATGCTTTCGTTCCCGAACAGTTGTAGTCCCCGATATTTTGACCAGACAGATATTGTATTGACATTTTTTACAGTGTCCTATAGGGCTGCTGACACAAGCGATCTATTGCACTGATTTGTAGTCGTCGATTTTAGAAACATTGTTCGTTTACACGACTTTCAATGGGATAAGAGGAATATTTATTTGATAATGGAATACTGCGGTGGTGGTGATCTGGCATCATTTATCCGTCAACATGGTTCACTTCCCGAAGTCGTTACTCGTCGATTTTTCCGTCAATTGGCCTCTGCACTCTTCTATATGAGGGCAATGAATGTTGCACATATGGATCTGAAGCCTCAAAATATTCTCCTCACCAATCGTCAGCGGCCGTTTATCAAGGTGTGGTGGCTCTTTCTAGCATTCCTGAAGAGAGCAAATAAAGTTCAACTAAATTTTACTGGATTTCAGCATAAAAACAATTAAAGTGAGAAGTTTCTATTCGGTAATCAGAGGTTGAAGGTTTCGGCACACTTTCGAGCTGAGACCAAACATGGAGATGTTTATAATAGTTGGGTGCACTTTGCGATTAAGATGTTCGTCACATTTGATCGTATTTCTTGTGAAATAGTGTTTTTGATGCATTTGGATGTTTCCCTCTGCATGCTATTACCATTCGTACGGTTTTGCGGTGTTTATTTCATTGGATATCAAATTTTCAGAAACCTTTCACCGTCTCGATATTATCAGTTATCCCCCCCCCCTTGAGCTTCTTTTTGTTATTTGCAGATATCAGATTTTGGCTTATCGCAATATTTAAAGAAAGACGAAGCGGCTTCATCATTCAGAGGTTCACCTCTTTATATGGCGCCAGAAATTTTCACTCGGCAGAAGTACGATAGTCGCGTTGATCTTTGGTAATTTTTAACGATTACTTTCTTGGAACATTTTATAATGGCTAATTTCACCTATTGCATTCATTGCACAAAAGTATTATGCCAATGGATGCATTGCATAGTTTCATCTCTTTCTTCGAATCGCCGAACGAAATTCTATTCTTTTCTGGATGCAATAGCGACTCACGTAAAAAGTAACGGCAGATTTACAAGCTAAGTGATGTGGACCGTGTGCCAATTGCTTTGCGATTATTCGCACCTCAGATATTCATCAAGATTTTTACCCTGTTGATTAAACGGGCATACTACAGTCATAGTCGAAGGTATTTACCACCGAAAGCATAAAGGAGTGTGACGTGCTTCTCATGCACAAAGGGCACGCGGTGTTTTGTTCGTTAGTGGAAAGTTTTGATGAGCGTGAGGGTTTATAAACTACGTTACTAGAAATTATGGAAAAGAGGTGATTGGCTAAAGAACAAAACGACTGCCATCTCTGTATGGATTTGAACATAAAGGTTGACATACCGGGTGGCGGGCGTTTCAGAAAGAGTGTGAAGATTTGCAGCATCCTCTAAATTTCGCAATATTTTTTAGAGTTTCATCTGTATTAATGAAATTAATTTTCTTACCTCCAAAGCGCGGTATCACTCGTTCCCTGCCTATTGACCCATTAGAATCGACGACGCCTTTACCTTTTTGGTTTATTAGTCCTAGATGCGCTAACGAAAGGTCGGATAAAAAGAATTTGTTATGAGTAAAAGTCACAACAAAATCGGTTCTATTCCCAGGTATAAAAAAGGGAGCTACTGTGGCTGTCTCGGAAGGTGATGAATGAATGAATTTATTGTCAGCAAGATTTAAGAATTGTTCGCGATGAAAGTGATTATCGTAGCACTCCAACACGACATCTCTTTCTGGCTGGGCAATCGAACGGCTCTGAAAACTGATGTTATCCAGTTTCCAGTACAGTTGTATGTTTGCAGGTCTGCTGGGGTGATCCTTTATGAATGCCTTTACGGAAAGCCACCGTTTACTACGGAATCGTATGAGAAGCTTGTGGAGCAAATTCTTTCGCATGAATCGATTAAATTTCCACCTAATGTGCGGCTATCTTTTGAATGCCTCGATCTATTGCAAGGTCATCTTTGAAAATATTTCGGACCATTCATTGATTGCGCTTACATTTTAGCAGTTATCAGCTTTTATTTTTGATTTAGGTTATAGTATTTTTATAGTTTATACCACCAGGCTGCTAATAGAGTGGTTCGACACAGCCGAAATGTAATATTTAAATCATCTGGGTGGGATGAGATTTAAATTAAGAGCGAAGTAAGAGAGCGATGGAGTAATCTGTGTTTGTAGTCGAACGAATAGGCTGCAAAGATGAGGAAATTTTAATGTGATATCTTCTGTGTAAACGACGATGTTGTATAGTAGCAGAACGCAGGAGTATGATTTAAAAGCTTATCACAGCTAAACAGTGCTCAAAGAAAATGACTAGTCAGTATAGTAGTTGGTGATTAGAATTGGGGCTGTAATTTGTTACATGGAGGAGTGAGTGAGCACAGAGTAATGATTTGGACTTATTTGGATTACATACGAAGAACTTTGTATGCGCCTTTTGTTGAGTTTCCTCTGAATATTTCGGAGTGTGTCTGACTCTTGATGTTGAGCTAATGTGATTTTTAATACACTTTTAAAGTGCTTGTATAAGACTTTTGAGGTAAATTCAGGCTAGCCAACTAAAAGTTCGCTGAGTATTGCGCACAAGAAATATATCTTAAGTAGGCTGTTATAATCTTCTCTTTTAAAAGAAAGACTGTGGACAATGTATTGTTAATAGTTTCTTCTTCTTCTGCCCCCTCCGGTTCCACTTCAAGTACCATCTGAACATTATTGCTTCGAATATTTTTCAATTATTGCTTCAAAAACCTTTCATATTTTTTCGACGGTTTATTTCGTCGCGAGATTCCCATGTGATCGTGGCATGTCATCCATATCCATGGGATGGGGCGGCCACTCGAAGTTGCAGTATGTTTATTGAAATTGTTAAGGAGTAAAATGAAACGTGCGCTGCCATTTGGAACGATAGTCCACTTGCTTCTCGTAGTGAGAGCAATTTAGTATCTAAGTTCCAGAATATTATTGATGGATTTACATGCCATAAATTGCAGGATTGTTGGTTCGTAATCCACATCATCGTATAAAATATGAGAACTTCTTTGCGCATCCGTTTGTCGATCTTGCGCGAGCACCGTCGGCCAGTCAGCTAAAGAGTGCCGATGAGTTGGTCGTTAAGGCAAGGCAGGCTGAAACCAGAAATGTACTTTTTACGATTGGCTCTTTTCTTTGCTAGACCTCTTTGTTTCATTTGCTGCTGAGGGCTTTTTTGAGTACAATTCGTAGACAGTTTTTTCAAACCTACAAGGTCTTCAGTTCGTCGCTTTCGCTTTTCAGGGGATCCGTGCATCTTCATGCCAAATTTCTCTTTCTGATGTTGTTTTTATATTCATTCGTTGTTCAGTTGGTATTAGTTTTGACATCGCATTAGCTGAAAACGGTTTTATGTCTTCTTACTTATTACCTTCTGAATCAGTTGCTGAGGTTTGGGAATCTCAGAAACATCGCTTTGTTACTTGTATGCATTACGATAACTAAAAACTACTGTCCTGTCGGCTGTTTGCGTGAGACAGAATCTGTGCAACTCTGGTCAAGGTGAAAGTGTTCTGGATTATCACATGAATTCAAGTTTATTTAATTACTTGCAGGATATTGTAGAAGCAGTGAAGCAACTAAGGAATGCGATCCAGCTGTACATGGAATGCTTGGAATTATTCGAAGGTGAAGAAAAGGCAAGATATCGTGAGAAGATAAGGCATCATTTGGAGCATGCCGAACATCTTAAAGATCAGTTGAGGCCAGTATTAGATGAGCAGCAGCAACGTTCTCTTGACGCTTCTGTCGAATGGGCTGACTATCCTCAGGTGAGTATCTTCTTCCATTGTGGGCAAATTGTTTTCATCGTCTTATGATCGCATAGGAAGTCATAGGGTTGCACATTTATTGAGAAATGTGTTTTCTGGCTTTCTTCTTATGCCACAAAAATTGTTGAATGTTTTCCAGAGCTTAAATAGCTAGCTTCTAGCTTTAATTCGTATCCCTTGACATATTGAATGTGCAATGAGCTTGGTAATTGAATGATTCCGATCGGATAGTTAGTCGTTTGAGATGAATTTGCTTATCATATATTGCTTTATAGAATTTTTTGTTGCGGATGTGTTGTCGAATGACCTGTTGCATACGTTTTCCTATACTTGGCTTATCAACCCCATGGAGTCACTACTGCCCTCCAAATTCTGCTATCTGAGATGAAGATGACTGTATGTAGCAACAAAGGATGGACATAAACAACTTGATCCAGCACAACTGGGTTTTGATAGTCTTTTGGCAAGAGACGATTTTTTCTAGAAAATGTATTTACAGAAGTGGCTCATTGTATTTTAGTAATACTAGGCTGTTTGATCATATAGCCTTTGCATGTCTTAACGAACTTGGTCTTGAAGTGCAGTAACATCTGCTAATTCAGCCGAGTAATTAAGGAGAGGCCTATTTTGAGGCATGAGAGACAATTGCAAGAGCGTTCATTGAGTAAGGCTGGATCTTTTGTCGAAGATAGCGCTTCTTAAAGATTTTGCGCTATCTTTGCCTACTTGCTGTCGGAAAGAGCAAAATATGTTCGGTTGAGTAAAATGTTTGCTGATGCTATAACAAAGGTTAAGAAAGGCATGACACTTGTTGTGATCGGAGTCAAACTGTGCTGTTGTGAAATAAGCATTCGTATGCAAACGCTAGTGGTTTGCTTATGTGTTGAGCTGAAAGTTTGCGCTCTAACTTAGTACGACTTTGAGTCATTTCGCCGCAAAATAACTCACCTTAGAAGTTTCAGTTGCATGAATGCTACAACGAGGGAAAAGGTGATCAAAGGAAAGAGTTCAGCAACATTTTTGCAATTACTAGTTTTGCAATTGTTGATAGACGAGGTCAAAAAAAAGTTTCAGGTGAACGCAGCGTTTTTAGTGGCGGGAACAGCAAGAGAGCTGGAAAAATTAGAACGATGGCAAGATGCATTTGACAAATACACACTTGCAATCGAGGGAGCTATGCGTGTACTTGCCTATGAGAGACGTGACTCACTTCGTGCCATCGCTTTGCACCGTAACGTATCGAAATGGTTATCGTCAGCCGAGCGAATCAAGGTGGCATTATTTGCGAAGTTGTTTTTTCTTTCGTCTGACAATTTTCATTTTCCTGAGTTGGAGCATGTCTGGAGACAGATTTGGAAATATTTTGTGAAGCTGAGATGATTCATTCTGAGACGACTGCATATTTAGGTATTCATTTTCAATAAGGAGTTGGCGTGTTTTGAATTGCGCCAGACTGCTGACCCTATTATTGCGAACAGTAGCGAAAGTTCAGGCATCAGTTGTAGGCAATATCTATGGGATGAGTAAAAACTGTTAATAGAGTTTAAAAAGAGAGGGTTCGAAGAATACAAGCGAGCAAGTTTCGTTGAAATAACAAGTGTCAGAACCTGCAACTAGCAACGCGTTCAACACTTTTCTTGAGGTGTAGTTGACTAGTTGACCTCTACTCTTTTGCGGATGGACCGGAACATTGATGAACAGGCGCTGATTTTCTGGCGTTGTGCTTGCAGAGTTCGAATCAACTATCTCTAGAGAGTTAGAATTGTGTCAGTGGTGGTTGAACTGAGAATATTCATATCCGTTGGCACTTACCTGTATTCCTGAACTGATAAGGATGAGTAGTGTTGTATAACCTCCGATAAGAGCCCCAGAAGTGGTAAAAACATCTGTGAAGTTGTATGAGTAGCGAACTGGTGGTAATGAGGTTGCTGTGTTCGGCAAAAATTCCACCGTTGTTGTCATTACTTCTTATTGCTTGTGTGCTTTGCTGACTGCCCAGATGTCAAAGCGATGTGAAATGGCTGAACATTTTGTAGCTTGTAGGCATTTCAGTTGAACTGCAATACCGAACGTGAATGGTTGCTATAAATGCGTTTACGCAGCAAGGGAACCTTAAAATGGAAATTTGTGAGCTGTTAGTTTTCGCAAAGGTGATCAGTAGTTTTCATTCTTTACGAACACATTTGTTTTCAGATTTGCAATGGTGACATTGCTTACCTGAAACACACTAAGATAGATGCTACGCCGATCCTGACAACAGAGTACGTTTGAGGAATTTCTGATCCTACAGTAGTTTTTAGGCATATCTCGAGGTGCTGAATGATGACGCTTATGTGCCGGCAAGTGAATCTGATGACGAGGCCGAAAAACAGTTTTTGAAGCTTGCATCGGCTGGTAAACCTTGCTCACTTATGTGACTCCTAGCTATTGAGCTGTTGCAGGACGCAAACGGAACTCGTTTTCATTAATGTGCTCGTGTACTGAACGTTTGATGTCATTTATGATGGGCGGCGGCGATGATCGGATAAGAAAATTAAAACGTTTAGTTGAGGGTTTATGGCCTTAGTTTCGTGTTTCGGCTAGTCGGAACTCTTTCTTTCGTGATGCTGTCTTTACGGCACCCCTTCTAGTGCTGTCTTTACGGCATCGCTTCTGGAGAGTAACGATGTTATTTGGCTTTTCTTTCAGTTTTTCTTCTGAGATTGAGCAACCAGAGCTTTTGACATATGTGGATGTTCTGTTAGCCATATGATCACATTTACCGCTCCCTTCTGCCTCCTTCCTTCAGAAGTTCCTTAGAAATTATGTTTTACTTCATTAATTTACCTCGTAGGAGAGTGTGATGGCGAAGTGTTGAATGAAGGTTATGTAAATGGGTGAAAAGGCATTGCAAGCTCGAGTACCTTTTAGGGGAACTGACTTCCTAATTATTTCAGTGCTTTTATAAATAAATGATAAATGCCATCCGGCCCTATCATTTTTGAGCATTGGGATGAATAGCATTTTCATGCGATCTTGCAAATTTGTTCGCAAAAATGCATTGTGCCAACGTAATGCTTTTTGTATTTATGTGTGTATTTGCGTGCGTCCGTCTGTCTGTTCGATCATTTTGACTGTGGCGTGGGAGCCATGAAAAGTGGCAGAATTAACGTACCATCCCATAACCAGCAGAAGAATCAGAGGTTTTCAAAGATGAAAAGGCTTGCATATATTTCAAGTCGGTGGGTTTTGTAATTACAACGGCTGGAGTGCAAAAAAACAGTGAAAAGGAAACGAGTCTTCTATAGGTTGTGGTGGTGGTGAGACTGATTAAGATAGAGAAGCATTATACTGCATGGCTGTAACTTTTTAGTAACTTAGTTAAGTGGACGGAATGTGAAGGCACATATCGTGTCGTTGCCCGGTTTGCTTATCCACTTATTTGAACAAATGGGTGATCCATTAAAGGCGGTAGAGCTTATTTTAAAACATGCTTATATGCACATCTACATGTTTATCGGAAGTCGCCGATTAATTTGAACATATTCGGAAATGTTATTGACTGTGGAAGAATCTTTTATGGGTAGTTTCACTGAACTTCGCAATGTTACAAGAGCATTCTGTGATTTTATGGTGTTCTGCACTATATGTGTCATATCCCGTGTTGTGCGTGCTTAATAGTACTTCGCTGCTTTTTTTGTATTGTCAAGGTTTAGAGGTGAAACAGTGTTTTTTGCTAAGGCAAACGTTCCAAGTTTCATTGTGCGATGAGTCATTTCACTTCTGTATTTCCTTTCCTGAATCAAGGTGGAACCGATTGAGGCGAATGTCCTCTTCAAAATAAACCATAGCCGAAGCTAGTTGAACGATATTTCACTATACTAAACAAATCTGGCGACAAAAGCACTCGAAAGTAAACCAGTCAAAAACGACAGGGTGAAAGGTAGGAGAGAAACAGCAAAAAAAAAAACGACGTAAACAATTCGACATTCAACGACGAAAATTTTTCGAAAATTGTTCATCCCTATAGAGCTAGCTACTTGTGGAAGATCAGGCTTTTTTTATGCAAACAACCTGAAAATGAGGTGAGAAGGGGAACGGCGACGAGGTTCACTCATCAAAAACGAATTGCTGAGTAGCTACTTTTATTTATGCTGTGGAAATTTTAAACTTCTGCCAACGCAATTCCCCCACGATATTTCTCACTGTCTTCCTCTTTTTCTTTTGTTACCGTTGCCTTTTCAAATCTTTGTTGTTTTAGTGAATTTTATGCTTTGTGCGACTCGTATGGTGATAAGTCTTTGCAACAGAAAAGACAAAATCAAATTCGATCATTTACTGTTCTCGCACATCCAATTCAGGTTGTGGCTGAGTGTCATCGGACGATACGTCGACGCACAACGGCGATTGCTCTAGGTCGGTTGTTTCTTAACGGCAATATAATGGCCGTCGATTTCGTTTGATGTCATCACGTGAAAGCGCATTCAAATATGCGCGTCGTATAAATACGGGTTCTCGTTAACCTTTTCGTATTTGTGCGTGTCATTGCGCTACAGTCATTTTCGAGGCAAAGTGAATGTTTGTCTTAATGGTTATTTGAGAAAATATTACCTGTTAATTTCACCCAGCCATCTTCTGGTTGCTTTGTATGCCGGTTTCGTTTCAGTTCTAATCTAGTCCTGATAGATTCGTTTCATTTTTCCGTGAATTTGGTTTATATTGTGACACATTATTCGCATATGACTGCTATTGCATTAATGTTATTACATGAACAAAAGCCGATAAAATTTTTCATCGTTTCTGCTTGAAAACTTGTGGTTAGCATGATAGCTCAACGTCAAGAATGTGCTACGGCCACTTAAACTGAGATCACTGGAGCAGCCTTTATTTATATGCAGCAATAGCGTATAACATTTTGGCAGGACAGAACTGAAGCACATTCTAGCGCCATTTCACGGTTGTTGTGCAGCCGAACGCCCACGATCGTGCCCGTCGTCTATGACGTGCCCAGAATAAGAGCGACAATCATTCCGTATAAACCGAGCACCTGAAAAGTTCCCAGATTACCAACGACAGAATGATTAGGAGTGGTCTCAATACCATTGTGTTCTGGTGTTTCCTGCTTATTTTAGCACCTCCGGAACCAAGTACGACAACTGCCTGCCTAGGCGACAGAATCATGACCACCTTCTTTCAGTGACACAGTAAATTCTCATGGAGTGGGATTGAAGCTCATATGCACTTCTCGACATGTGGATGCGTTATTGAGGAGTTGGTTTCTTCTCGGTTCTAGGACCCTACCCTTTTAGGCTTCTCGCTCCCTTCCCACTACCTGAACTCGAAAGTATTGGAATTTTCGCCTATTCAGATAACAGTTTAGTGATTGTGGAGTCTTTTTCGAAAACCCAGCACAGCAGAACCGAACCCACGTACGCTCTTTTCAAAACAATCGAGTTGCTTTTATACATATGCTCATTTCACCAACTAAATCGAACGTCGTGACCAATGTAAGGGAAGAGTACCTCGGAGAAAATAAGAATGAGAATCATGCCGACGAATAAGCGCGGTTGTTGTGCCGTTCCCCTGACACCCGCATCTCCAACGATCCCAATTGCGTAGCCGGCACCAAGACCGCAAAGACCACATGTCAGGCCTGCTGCTAGGTGGGCAAATCCCTGAAACGAACCTCGCTCAGCACCTCGCTTAAGGAGCATATGCTCACCTTTGGGCAGTGCTCGATCGACTGCCTCCTGATTACGTTTACAGCGTCACTTCCTTCTCCATTGTTCCTCACTCCCCCCCCCCCCCCCCCCCTTCCCCTCTTGAACCCCTATAATTTCCCATAACTTACGTGATCAAAGTTTGGAAACATGAAATCTTGAAGTTACGACAAGTGAAACAGTGCGAGTTACAATATGCGAAAAAAGAAAATTCTTTGAGGTAAAGAGGAGAGTGGTATGGTTACAAAATTATAACATCAAAAGATCTTACCTTATCTAGGGTGTACCCGGCACTAGCGGAAGTTACTTTTCCTTTTAAAACCATCGCGACGACAAGCCCGTAAATACCGATAATACCTGCAATGACATGATCTTCTGATCAGTCCCTGCCAATTAAAATAACGACTCATTGATAATCATCACTTTCAAACACTTCACATTTATTTTCTTTGTGAAAACAAAAAACATTGATACTTCAGAGACGAGGACGGAAGGTGCGAGATGCACTACCCCTCTTTCCACTGTCCGTGTGAGAATTATTTTTATTACCAACTAATATTTGAAAGAGTTCAATTCCAAGTCCAGTTCATGGAAAGTAGCCGAAAAAACCCTCAAAGTGACAAACAGGTGCTAAAGTTTTAGACAGCGACAGGTAACTATCACAAAGTTTCAACAACTACGTTGTTTACAACAATACTTTCCGTGCTAAAAAAAGATGTAAAACAAAATGAGTTTTAGCAAACGAAAAGTTGATATTCTCTACCCTTCGTCAATTCCGTTTCAAACAGCACATGAAAGATGCGAACACAGGGATAGAGTAATAATGTGCTGGTGTGTACGACACTGCGATACTCGCTTCACGATTGGACAGTAGTGTTAAAAAAGAAGAGATGGAAGGAAACAATGACCAGCCATAATAACAGGAATGACGGATTTCATGATGAGCTCCGGCCTCATCACTCCCATTGATGAGATTCCAACGGCCGATTTTGCAGTGCCGTACGCAGCCCCAAGCACTGTGAAGATCTGTGCAGATGCTGCTCCCATATAACCGAAGAAGGGAGCATACGCTGCTCTTTCTGCCGTCGCCAGGTCGTATGACATCCTTCAATATACTGAAAAGAAATGTTATTTTTACTATTAAGTAATGTACTAGTACCTCATGGCAAAAACTTCCGATAAAATCACCAAACAAAACAATGCACTTGCACCTAATCTAACGGAAGGAATTCCCAAAAAACAGAGTTGAAAAAATGGAAGGAAGCAAACAACCAGCAGCTACTTCAAGTGAACCGAAGCAATAATATTTTTGATAGCTGCTGACGACAGCGACATGCGACCAGCACAACGCAGATTCATATTGAGACGCTAGGTGTATCAAATAAAACTGCGCTCTTCAGTGTCACTTGTGGTTATAAAAATGGCCTGAACCAACATGGCCTATGGCACCGGAAGATAATAAAGTTGCTTAACTGAAGAGGGCAAGCAAACTTGGTCTCAATCAACTCTGCTCACCAAAGGGCCGGTAGAAGCGACTTTTTGCTATACGCTTAAAAATCTCAAAGCTTCACTTGCCTCTCTGCAGAAGATCTGCATTTAAATGGACTTAAGTTCTGACATCCCTCTAAAAGAGCTCTCTGAATGCTGAAGTGAAAACGGCTCTCCCAAGGGATACGAAGTCTTCACTAGAACTGCTCCTGAAGACAGCTGGGACGGATGTTCAATCATAGTTAAAGATCGCCTGGCAGCAGTGATTACCGCAACAAGGTCCATGGATAAGAATGGATAGAGACGAGATGAAGATACCAGGGGTGATCAAAGGAAGTTACCAAGGACTATGACAGAGCCATATTTTACAATAACTATTCGCTTTGTGTCGAAGAAGGAGCAACGCCCACAAGAGTTACCATCGGCACTGGTGAGGAAGTTCGGCAAATGCAAAAACTGAACAGCGCTTGGAAAATATTTTGCGCCTTGCCATGAAACAACTTAAAATGGCCAGCGTGTGCTCCAACTGTGCAAGATTTACGGCCTAACGCTTGCATCAATGTTGAAGAACCATCGCAAACATCGTGTAACGTGACGCGGAAATGCAAATACTCGCAGAACAGAAAAGATGGATATGTGCAATCTCCAGATATGAGATCGATTACATGCTTAACTTCAACAAGTGGGCCCACATGGCAGTGAGATGGAGCAGGAGATGGAGGTTGTCTGTCATTTCGAATCACGTCGGTCTGCGACTGTGAATCCCACCTGAGGCGAAGCCGTATGTATGGCAGTTGAACAACGACGCAAGAATTCTTTCTGTTATTCCGCCACCAAATCTAAGAAAAACCAGGTCAGTGAAGATGGTGAGGCTAACCTAAATAGACCGTCCTGGGAAAACTTTGAACGAAGAAGACGACGGGCTTGAATCACGGATTTGTATCAATGACGGAAAAAGTGCCAGAATTACAACAAAAAAAAAGGAAAACATCAGAGGCGCACCGAGCAAAAAGATTGCTGAATTGCTGAGAAAAATGTTGAAGAAGCAGAAAGAGAGATCTAGAACGCGAGGATAACCGAAACAGAACCTGCAGTCATTGGAAACGCGAAGGAACTTTCCTATCGCAGGTATTAAGACAAAGAACACTTTCAGCTGTTTGAATTCATAAAGCGGGTAAAAACGAAACGCCAGTGAAGGTGGCTCGAAGAGTTGGAGAGATCATTTCACGAACCTCATGTACATAATGCCCTAACAATTTCTCTATTGCAGCCGCGACAAAAAAATTATTCTGCAAAGCTCGAAATCCCACAGCTCCAAAAGTTGGTGGAGCGATGACGAAGGCGAAGAACGGCAAGGTGGTTGGTGGTGATGGAATCTCTTCGAATTTCATCAAATGCTGCCGCCACCAACACGTTCGAGATTCGCAGAGACCTTAAGTAATGGAAAGATCAGGCGTCGCTATAGCGCGGACGTGATCTAGGATCCCATGGTGTTTCAACGTCAACATCGGGGGGAAGCAAGAATCTGCGCTGAGACCAACGCTGTTAAAGTGCATAATCGACGGACTGAGGAGACCTGCAGAGCAAGGATATGGGCGCAACATCCGGTCAGGCAGGTGAAACGGGAGCTGACAGAACTTGACTATGACGACAATATCTGGCTGGCAACGCAAACGAACTTCAGAAGGCATTTCCACAATAATCAGCTTCAACATTGTTCTGAAGTCCTCCAAAACCAAAGTGCTAGCAACCACATCACTGGAATAATTTAGCAACCCTATCAAAATTGAATGCGTGGCTTCAGAAGCCGTTCGTAGTCCTTGCCATCGTGAGTCATCGATAACTGCAAACGGTGCTTGCACGGAAGACATTGCACAATGGACGACAAAAGCTAGAAGCATGTTCAACGTGCTGAAGAAATGACCATGGTCCACCAACGTCAAAGAGGATGTGAAGCTGCAAATCTCTCGCACTGCTACTTCTGCCATAGCGCTGTACGCGTCGAGCATATGTTAAATTGACGAACGTAACGAGTGCGGAATTGAATGCAGCCGTTCAATCTTGAGGAATCTTGTGGCGAATTTCTGGATATGTATTGTGCGCCAATGCCAACGTCGAAAACCGAGGTCAAGCGGCTGGTTCAGACATCTTTTGGCGGCAAGGACAAAGTAAAGGAACCATAGGAGCAAATGCAGCGTGGAAGGCTTCAAACCGACGCAAAAACGGTAGGATCCGATTGCGTGGTGCAAGTGATAACGCACGCCGACGGCCGAAGGATCAACACATAGCGCAGGGCAAAACGGTTGCGAGTAGTCGACATGCTCGTCGACGATCTCGGACGTTGGAGATATGTGCCTTCTACAATCAGCATAATGCCTACCCGATGCAGTGCTCGCGTTTACACAGCCTGAAGCGATCCGATGTGACGATCACAAAGACGGGGATCAACCTCCCCTCGCTTTCTCCTTCCTAAAACTTCAAAAGACCTGCTGCAACACAGACCAAGCATTTAATAGCAAATAAGCCGGCTTTGGATTTAAATGTACAAAAACTTTACGTTCATCGAAATATGTGGACAATGCAGATGCCAGATCATTTCCCAAACAAAAAATTTACGATGTACTAATAGCATTCTGAAAAGAGGACCGCAGTAGCCATCAGTAAGCACTCATTCAAAACGCACAAAAAATTTGCACTCAATAAACGTTTTAGGCATATCATGTAGCAGGTACTCCACGAGATACTGTAACGGGGCATCATAACCACCGAGCCAGGCTATGCAACCGATTTCGTTACAAGTTTTGGTGACAACTACGAGCTCAAGGCCGAGCAAGCCCCAATACCGAACTCGGTGAATAGTGGACGGCAATAAGCGACCATGTGTAACACAGCTAAGAACCAGTCGTGTGCTGCTCGAGACCACTGATCAATGCGTCGTTTCATGGCTCTTTCGCCTTTTTCTCTCTCTGCGCATGCAGCAAGCATCATTGACCTCTCAGTTGCTCACTCACTGTCTAGCACCTCTCCATCAATTGCAAGCCACTTTTGGGGTCCGATTAATCCCCCATTGCCTTCCACGTCTCTTCGAACAGCCACACTCAACCGGGTGCCAAATATGTGAAACGACAGCTGAGGATAACCTGCATTGAGCCACTGCCATCTCCCCTCCCCCTCGTGATTTCGTTTGCCCATAAACACAAAAGATACAGCGGAAATGGAAGATAAGAATTCAGTTATGACAGTGGATATGATCTCAAACGCAAATTTGCCTTTCTGATCGTGACACTTATTCGGCACGATAGTCTGCAATATGAACGCAAATTTCAGAAACGAAGTTAATATACCGCGTAAAAATGTTAACTCACAATTTAGTGTCACTCACACAGTACGTGCAACACTCATTTATTCCACTCCTAACAATCCAATTTTACTTCAGCCCCCCCCCCCCCCCCCT
>JAARMF010000274.1:80758-97676 GCA_022844705.1 Toxascaris leonina
CTTCCCCTTCTTCCACGTGTACCACATTCTTCTTGAAGCCTCGTGCACATCCAACATAAAAACTGATAAAAATTCAAAAGTAATCCTATGAAAGAGAACTCTACTTATTCCATTTACAAATAACTTAATTACTAAATTACCAAATAATAACTGCAAAATTTAATTACTTACTAAACAAAAACTCACAGCATGAATAGAAAATATGTGGTTTTGCTTAAAAAGTCGCTCAAGCACAAATCGATCGATAAAGCGCCTCGAATACAAGCAACGATCATCAATATTTTTTTCGGCTAATTTCACATCATCAATGCATTAGAATAATATGCTCGACAACATACCTCGGCAACTCTATCGAGACGTTCCGGATTGGGCATATGTCGAGCACGACTAATATACGCTTGTTCCATTGTGAGAAGCATATTTCGTTCCTTCAGTAAGACGTACCTAAACGCAATTGAATCTGTGTACTTCCGAATCAACTTATACACAATAAACGACTGTGAGTGCTCATACAACTCATTCCATCTCGCAATGAGTCGCCAATAAAATCCGCTAAACTAAAAGATTTTAATGACTGTCTGCACTTCGTCTTGGCGCCGTTATTTTCTAGCCTCTTCAACTAAATTGAATAAACAACAATTAGACGAATTCGTCTTTCATCATACATGTTTGTAACGGTTCTCCTTCCTTGGATAATTCCCTTGAGAAACTTCAGTGAGATTAAATCAGCCAACTAACCAACTCGATAAATTGTACGTTCGTTATTCTTTCATCACTTCAGTCGAATCTTCAAGATACATAGAGTGCGCTTAGTGTTTTATACAGCTGCAGCATCTCCCCTTCAAACCTATGCACGCGTTGTCTCTTACGTGTGATGCCCCCTAATGACCCCTATTTGGTGGACCATCTGCCTGCCCTTCAAGTCCCGGCCTCACTAGCTCTGCTTCTCAAAATCCCCTCGGAGTGCATGGCTGTTCACTGCAGTCTTTTAGCACTTTAAAAAAAAGAGAAGAAAAAAGTCTCGCATTCAGTAAAATAATTCAGCATCGTCTTGAGTAACGAATTTCAAAAGCTTCAATAAATGCAAAACTGAGTTCAAAGTAACGTCGACTAGTTCGCTTAAAATAAAGAAGCTTATATGAGCATTACCATAACTTGTGCAGATCAGAATTTGACTTCAGCCTCAGCTCATCGGCAGTCCACGATCGACCAGGTCGTTTCTTTGGACGAAGTTCATTTTTACCAAAATTTGCCTCATCATCGAAGAAATCTCGCAAAGCTGTGGCTGCAGCTTGTGATGCAACAGTCGTGCTGATAGCTCGCGAACAGCAGCAACTCATCAATCTAAACTCATAATAAATATTTCTATTTCAAAAATTCGTGGAGTCAGTGCAAAATCAAGGATTGACTCTGTGAATTGATTCCCTCACAACGACGATTTACCAGTTGTCTCCCACATTGAAATATAGCCTCTTCAAATCGGAGGAAACATATCTACCACTTATTAATGATAAAATACTCCACCCTAATACCGGTAAACGATACTATACGCTGATCCCCACTATTACAAATATTGATAGTAATTAATAATGATTAAGAATTAATATTAACTACAGCAGAGAATAAGTGCAACGCTGGAAAATAACAGGTCTGAAATATGAATTTATTTTTCTCCAATGAGTTAATATGCATTCAATAAAAACTTACACAACTGGACGTTCGACATTCGCAAACATCGTTATAAATACGATACGAATCACTGCCGTTGAAATGAAGCTGAAAATGAATGGCAGCTAGGCAACTAGATATAAACAAATTCGCTCCAATAAACGCGTAATTATATCGATGCCCCAATCACAAAGAAGGAAAAAAATTGCTGAGAAAACTTTCAACGTTGCTATATAAACTATAGAAATCTTACATCGCAACATTTTTCCTAATTGAAAATGTGACTAAAATCCATCGTCTGAATGGAAGAATGAAACAAATGAAAATGCACCTCGCAATAATCAATGATTAGTAGCCATCCTTCTTCATCGTACCTTCATCTCTCGACTTTTCATTGAATATGTTCACACATTCACACACATATCACACAAATTGTAAGAGAAACAATGAATTAGAATTATACACCGAAATGTTCGTCCTGAATCCTTTATCACCTCTCACTTCTGATCTGCAACACTGCACTGTTTACTGATTCGCTGTGTACCTCAGATGAAGAGGACGAGAGGGGTGAAAGATGGCAAGTGGGCAGGTACAGCCTCAATAAAAAAAACACTGCTCGCCACTTTTCTTGATATGACTTATACAACAATCTATGCAGAACCAGCGTCGCGCCAGAACTAAATCAGAACGCACTCCGGGAATTTCGCAGATGCATGACGATGAGGTGGGATGATGTGGGAAGAGGCGAGAAATGAGAAAACAGAGGAAGTGGGGCAGCATGGAGACACCAGTACAAGTAGTCCGGATACCCATCTTCGTATAGGTCCTCATTAAATGCCTCATCAGTAAAAATAGCTCGAAATCGTGACCTACTAAAATATTATATCCATTAACTGCTGTCCAAGGTCATATACAACCAAAGGAGAGTCGACTGACCTTAGCCCGGTTTCTTATCGCATACATAGAAATAGCTATGGAAAATGTGTGCGTAGTAAAATCAAATCCGCGTAACCACAACTTTTTTCTCGTAGCGTAGATGGGACGGAAAAGTTCGAGATTTGGTGCCGTGCTTATTGGCGGTCGATTTGGCCAACAAGGCACTAGAGACAAACGCTTGCTCCCGACCCCTCCCCTCCCTCCCTCCCTCCTTGTTCTTCCTAAATGGGAATATGATTTCACTAACCGCTCGAAAAATTACCGAAACAAGCTTCCTCCCTGAACCCATTCATCCACATCAACTGAATATCTGTACGAGAAGACGTTTTAAGACGTTGAATATTTCCAACACTCCTTTCCTAATATTTGCCTCATTTGACTCTATCCTGAAAACAGATAATAACTAATCACAGCAGGTTCGAAACACACTCATCGACTTCGGCTGGACGAAAAAGGGCCACCAGACTCAACCACTGCACGCTTTTGCCCGGCGATCCTGCTCTTTCGACTGCTAGCATCTCGGCCGCTGGCGATGTTGCAGCGTCGAGTGCAACAGCCCATGCAAAACTATCGTCTTTTCGACATCGAACAGCAGTGATGCGGCGTCTTCAACGTTAAATGGAAATAAACATGCTGGAGCCACTTCTCTTGATTCAACACGACTGCATTTAGCGGTGAACCTCGAGCTCACATCTGTCCTTATGCGAACAGTTGCATTCGAAGCGGCAACTAGACCGAACGCCTCAATTGCACCCTTAAGTGCGGGATTACTCGAAACGTGAAATGATTTTTATGGTTGTGATGTAGTGCGGGCTAAACGGAGGGAGCTCGGGTTGTATCACCGAGGCGTAGGCATTCTGAACGTAATATTTCAGTGCTACAGTCAGGTTCCTAAAGCAACCGTGCCCCACTTTGGCTATCATGGGTTGGACCTGGTGTCGGTTGCGATTAGGTGTGACCCGAAGGAGCCATGAAACCTGTCGGAAATTGTTGAGCAACAATATCTGTCCCAAATAGATCCTAAGTAGATAACAAGGTGACCATCCTCAGCCTACCTGCTTTACTGCTGCTCCTGTGTGGTTAGACGATTCGCCGCATCTTGTGTCGGATCTGAATCATTCAATGAAATGGAACTCAGGCAGAAAAGCATGCAAGAGAAGACTGAAGTAAACTTCCGTTGTTTTCGCGCATAATATCCTTTCGTACAAATCACAGCAGAATAGCAGCAAATGGAGCGATGGATGAAAGATTCGATCACTGATACTGCCGGAGCGATGAGGCTATCACCAGAACTGAAAATTGCGTTCACCGGATTCGTCGCTGTCGCTGAAGTATTAATTTGAGAACACTTATGCGTGGATCTTGCTATCTCATCCAACTCGTTTACCGTCCACATTGTCGCAACCTTGAAACATACTTTCTTCTGCGCGTTTTTCGAACATTCCGATTTAGGTTGCATTTCGCTTCCTGAGGTTATAATTATGGAGCGGTACAACCTCTAACCGTTTTAAAGAGAGCTGCGTTTAAGAACTGTGAATTTCTTAGTGGATGCGTTGTTGCATGGGGTACAGGAAGCACTGCGAAAACTATGCGAAATATTGTAAGAGGTATTTAATTTACCTTGCCTCAGACCTTAAATACCTTAGAAGTCGATAATAAGCGTGCTGTCCTTACTTCAGTGAGCAGCTTCTCGACGACATTTCCCACCATTCTTCATGCGATTATAGCCTACGGATGGCACGTCATCCATTGGCTAGGCAGATGATGACCTGTGCCTTCCGTCATCTGGATCACCTGACCCAACGGATCCCGTGAAAGGTGCCTTTGTAAATCTTAGTCGCCGTCTAACTTCTTTGGCGATAGATGGGCAACGTCACCAAGTTAGACTGCTCAAGTCCCTGCACTGTTTCTCTCACTTAGCGGGGGCTTTGGTTTACGCATGAAGTAAATGTGAAAGTTGGATAGGCTATTGGCATTTTTTCGAAGCAGTGGGGTGACGATGAACTACGGTGTGGGAGCGGTCAAGATATTTGCGCGTAATTTGAAATATCTTCTATGACGACAATCTCATTCCGACAGACGGCTTTTCAATAATAAGTCAGCCCATTGTTGAGAATATGCCGATTGAATTGACCTCTACGTGGGCATGGTGTAAAACAATTTCTGTCACTTCCAGAAATGTTTCCCCACCTTCCTTAAATTGTTTTCCTGTGGGCATCCTTTATTCGCTCTTTCCAGTCATATTTTCCAATCTTACGTTATTTCCCAACTTGAAAAACTGCTATTTTATCTTCACTTCTTGAAAAAGAATATTTTTGGGAAAGAAATTGATGAATAATAGACTGATTTCTTTGATCTCTTCAATTGAAAATTCATTTGAAATTTTTATGAGAGATTCTCTTCATGAGTGCGTTGCCAGTTGGTTTGGCTTTAGTAGAAGTAAAACTCACAACTGCAAAACTAAATTCCTTCCTGCAATATTGTAGCAAAAAGTCTGGGTTAGTATATCCGAACTGATTTTGCTTACATTGAACTCAACAAATTCTTTGGTCGAATAACTCATCGAGAAATGTAAGTGCAGTTTAAATTTTATGGTCACATACCGTTGGAAGACGTCTATCTGAATTGCATTAAATCAGCAATTGCTTATCCCAAAACAGTGTTTATGTGGATGACCTTTTGACCCCTTCCGTAGTCGGCATCAATGGTATAGCTGATAAATTGTCGAGCATATTTAAATCATTCACCGATGGCATCGAAATCCGCGAGCACATCCGCCAGTCGGTCGACGAGATTTGCGCCATTTGTTTTGCTGAGTTTCTCAAGCATTGCAGCTTAACCATATCTGACGATGTCCTTTATCATGTTACTATTAATTACAATTTTATCTACCTGTATGTGCCAAAAAACGCTTTATTTTATGTTACAATGAATTTGCTGAGAAAAAAAAATAATTCTTTTTTCACAGTCGAAGATAACACAGCTCTACCAGGATGCGGGGGCGGGGGAGGGGGGAGGGGAGGGGAATTTCAGATTCCATCTACTATTGCAATACTCTGCGACAATGCAGTACTCTCGAATAAATAAAGGCACCTGAATAAGTAAAACATCATTCGATTAGTCGTATTTCCTTCGAATGCTGCAAAATGCTGTCTTGAATGCCAATTATTTTACGCGTGTTTTCCAGCTTCTCTGTCTGAACTTCATCGGATTCAGCTAATTGTCTTTTTGGCTAATAACGTAATGATAGTATGCTCAATCAATGCATAAATACATTTTAACTAGCAATATTCCAACATCTTTGCACTTTGGCTTGCACAGAGTGATATTATATAATCAAATAAGATTAAGTGGGATATCAATATGAACCGTTTACTACAATGGTACATGTAGAGCTCCGGAAGTAATAAATTTTCCACGATTTTAACGGGAAACGGAGTGAAGGGGGGGGGGGGGGTGGTGGAGAGTTGAAAGTGAATAGTTCCTATATGTGTATTGTAGCAAAATCATATAAAACAATAAAATGCCTATATCTGTTGCTTTTCGATAATTGGATTGGAGGACAGTCTTTTCTTTCAGAAGTGGGTATTAAATTATTGAGGCTTTCCTAAGCAACATCGTAAAGTAATCAGTGGTTATCCGTTATCTGGAGTTGATAAAGAAGCTATCGCCAGGTCAGTCTATCCTCCTCCGTTTGCAAGGTTTTTGAGGTAATCGTCGCGTGTATGATATTAGATTGTTTTGTGTTCAACGATCTTCTAAATACCGTTAAGTCCGGCTTTGTTTCTGATAGATGCACGATATCGTTACTTATCTGTTGGTTAAGCGAATTCATGTTCGCGTTGAACATCGAAACTGAAACCGAACTTGTGTATGATGATGAAGCAAAAGCTTTTATCTGATCTACCATGAAAAGCGGGAAGTTGATGCTGGGAAAATATACATCCAGGCAAGAACTGAAAACGGTACTGCATCCAATATCCAATTCGTAGTGGCAGCACAAAAGCAGATCTTTCGACGCCATTTTGTACCTCACACAGGTCAACGTTTTTTCCGATCACATCCAGAGCAATACCAATATCTGGGATGATGACTGCAAATTCATCGTCCGTTGCACGACCCTGCCTACGACTTCCACCTTCTACACAACGACCTCGACAATTCGCATAGTAGTCGAAAATAATTGCAGTTAAATGTTTTCATGAAAAATGTCATGCAGTTTACATCAAATTCCAACGTGAATGTTTACTCAGTCCAACATCAGCGGTTCCTTTTTGTGCAGGTAGTTTTCTTGACCTTCGTTTTATAAGTAA
Source organism: Toxascaris leonina (assembly GCA_022844705.1). Classification (NCBI taxonomy): domain Eukaryota; kingdom Metazoa; phylum Nematoda; class Chromadorea; order Rhabditida; family Ascarididae; genus Toxascaris; species Toxascaris leonina. The sequence goes on from JAARMF010000274.1 coordinate 87,676, forward strand.
CCATAGGTGATTGCAATGTCACCTTACTGCTGAAAAGTCAAATGCGGATTACATTCTCTACACTTTATAGCTTGGATACTCAACATCACCAAACATCTTTCATTACTCACTGCCAACCGAGTTCAATACTCTACCTTCATATGGCCTCCCAACTTGTTTCTGAAATCAAATTGTTCGAGATTGTCCAAAAATGCTTCAAGCGCATTGCCTTTCGCAAAGTTTGTCGTAGTCCGTACTAGCTAAATTATACTAGCAGGTTTGAAATGTTTCACATAGAATATGTGAAATGCCGCAATATCAAAACTCGCTTGATTCTTTGCCATCAAATTGTACACAACTTCGCAATATTTCGCACTCTGAGAATGCTTCATCTTCGACTTTCATTTAGCGAAAAGCAGAAAGCATCATGCATTTAATGAATAATGAAAGAGATTCGGAATTCTCCATATTTATTCAATAGTTGCAACGCGCCACTGGTCTCGATAAGAAATGAAATGGCATAGTTTTGTTGACTGAAGCTTTCTTCATTGATCTCACTTTATTCGGCAGCGTCAGCAAGTGGTTGCAATAACGCCTTGCTCCTGTAGTAAAGACCAAGTCGATCTCGACCATATTCCTGCAAAGAAAAAAATGAATTCACTTTTGAGTTACAGCCCACTTTATTGCAATGCAAAAGGTTTGCAATTTTCGCTTTAGAAGTTTGCAGTTTTGCACTTTACCTGCAAAAGTGTTACCAAGGTAGTCATGAAGGTTTGCGGTTTCGAGCTGAGATTGAATAAAGGAGTAAAATCATTCGATTCATTAGTTTTCTCGATATAAAAATGCGTTAAACAGATATGGATGGAATGCTACTTATTTTTGTTGAAATCAAATAAAAATAAAAATAATACAGCGAAAGTTTCGCAGATTGATTTTCACGCAATATTGCGATGAGCGTAACAGAAGGCTGCTGAAAATTTGAAGCGTAGAGCATCCTCAAGTCGTCGCATCTTTTCATTTCTGTTACCTCTGCTCGTAGACCTCATAAACCAAATGTAAAGCTAGATTATCACTTAGTTATACTCAAAGAGAGGAAAAAACAGCACGGACAAAATAACAAACAAAACAAGCCTGCATTCAAGTATGGTAATAGAAGCGGAAACAAACAATGGAAGAAACATCAACATCCCTCATAGACTATAATTGTCGTACATTTCGTTTCATTTAGGATTTGATGTGATTTGTGTCGAATACCGTATCGGAATTTTGTTGCTCTTTTGCATTGTGATATGAGACTTTCAAGTTCGTTTGCAAGAAATTTTTTGGCTTCTACTATTGACTTGTATTTCGATAAACATTCGAAAAAAATAAAATATTTAAAACATTTTTGAATTTATTAACGATGGACTTTTTTTCTGTGAAGAAATAATCAAAACTAAAACGATATTACACCTACTGAGTTGTGATTTGTAGAAATTTATAATCCGATCGTTAAAAATAGGGAATTTTATACAACTTTGTGAAATAGTTGCGAAATAAACTGACTTACCGCAAAATCGAATCCAACAGGTGATACTTCAACTTGTAGAAGACCCCAAACACCCCAAAAGAAATGAGAAACCGGCACAAATGGGGTTGTTTCCTGAAAATATCAGACTCTTTTGAGTGAGTTTCTCTCTCGATAAAACAATAATGAAGACCTTTATGAGTTTTGATAAGGAATTTGACGATAAATCCCTCATTACAACTTCATTCTGGTTGTTGCTGCTGAACGGTCGTGTTTCCTTTCGCTCAGCTCGACGCGGCAAAGGACCGTGGAACGGCCGTCAGATATGACGGTTGCCTGTGAATATGCTGGATAAGCAGGCGGGGACACACTGAGGGGATTGGGTTAGTTGAACGATTGCCGAGCGGTTGCGTCTACAATCGCTCAGCTCGATGCGATGATGGCCTGTGGAAGAGCAGTCAGATATGGCGGTTACCTGCGAATATATTAAATAAGCAGGCGAGAACCAACCGACGGCGAAATTCATCAGGATATGACTCGGGTTGGCGGTGGCACGCCAACACTTAAAAAATGGTCAAATTACCCAGTGACGGTTTCGCATCACGGCGAGTACGATCCGCCGAAAAAGATCGCAGCTCCTGCCGCCTTGCAGGTACTTCGTGGAAGAAAGGCTAGGAGAAGGAAACTCCGAATAACTGAAACCTATGTCGCCAGCAGGCCGGGGAAGAACGCGGCAGGACGCCAACAAGAGAGAAGATCCTGTCTACATGGCGTTGCTTGGATGCGGCGAGTTCAGGATCGCGAAAGGCGGAAAAATTGCCAGCTGCATCGATGGGGAGAACGATGAAATCACAGCTGTTCAACGTGTTCGACGTGTTCAACGTACAATTTCATAAGATCAACGATAAATGGTTGAGTAGTTAAAAGATTTTTAGGTGCCTCACTCAAATAGGCTACGTTTCATTTCGAAATGGTGATATATCGCCATCTGTTGGTGATTTGATGTTTAGTACCACGACCTAAATCATAAGGTCAAAAGTATCGAAACAGTTCCCGCTATCCAAATTTCAAACAATGACATCATTTGGAAGCGTCAGCAGAAAATTTCATCCATCCTGACTGATTTGAAATATACTCGAAAAGTCGATTTTAATCTTTTCAAATGGTTCGAATAATTAATAAGACTAACTTCCAACATCATCTGTGCTTGGGTTCGCAAATTTTCTGCGGAAATATGACAGTCCATTTCTTTCAAATAAGCTTCAAAGAATTCAAGTTGTCGTGATGCAGATGGAAAACGATCATTGTGAATTTCATAGTATGGTGGTCGATTGACGTCGTAATCTATGGTGTATTCGACGAAATGGTTCGCAAAATCGAACCCCCTTAAATAAATAATTAATAAAAGATTTCTGCTAATATATTCGTAGAAGTAGTAGTAGCAAGTAATAGCACCATCTTTAATAGTAATACTTCCTCGCTATAGCGCTACGATAATATAATTACTGCGATCTCTTTCCAAGTATTTACTTCATTGCTTACGACCTATATATGTGCAAGAATGCCTCACAGTAAAGGTAATTAAATATTTTCACGATTTAACAGTTAAGGCTAGGTGACTTATCAACCATAGTCTATATAAAAGAGTGCTAAAAACTAACTTCACGTTGATAAATCACTTTAAGTTTGGGGCACAGGGCATTCTAGTGCAAAAGAAATCGGCAATAATGGTCTGCTGAATAGTGAATGAAGCTCTTAGAGAGACTGTTTAGGTTGCACGGGCAAGTCACATATCTAATACAGCCTCATAGAGCATGACGTTCGATGTATTGAATGTCGTATTAAAAAGTAGTCTGCAGACGTGTTGACATATACATATAAAAAAGAGCAGCTTAAATATTTGATAATTCAGGAACTACACAAGTGCTGCTTTATACATACAATGAGAAGTAGTCACATATTTGTGTATGAATAATTGATAACCTGTAATTATAGCTGGCATATTCGAAGTCGATCAGTACAAGTGAAGGACCAGCCGGACTGAATGCCACTAATGAATTATTGCAATTGGTCTCATCGCTCATCGAGCGCATATGTATATTACCTGAGCTTGCTTCTGGTAAAAGTATATTGCCTGCAAAAAAATATACCACAAGTTTTTTTAAAGTGCAATTCTATGAACGTGATAGATGTTGTATACAAGCGGGACAGGCGATAAGGTTACTGTTCTTTCGATGAAAAGTAGACTTTACGAAAAAAAAGAAACTTTTTTTTACATCGATGAGAAAGCGTTTCCGAAATCCTAAATGCGATTGAAGAACTGTTGGCTTTATTGCTCCAATCAGCAGGAGAGCGAATGAGAAGGGGAGGAGGGGGGAGGGCGAGGGACTGAAGGCGCATTACACGCTTTATTCTTAAAACTTTGCTACAAATGCGACTGTAGTCTTAGAAGGCGTATAAACGGATTCTAAAGGAAAGCTATCAGAAGGAAGTGCAAATTTATGAAGAGTTCTCTTTCGGCAACCTGCAACTAAGAAAAGAGCATAAAACTTCGAATGATTCAATGAAGTCATCCCTGCGAAAATTCCTTAACCCTTCCCACTTACATTTTCATTTTCCTTTTCCATTTTCCACTTTTCGTGTTGACAAGCATAGTGTCATATAAGATAGAAAAGCTTTTGCAACAACAAAGGCCAAGAGTGAAAAAGAGATAGATGTAAAAATTGGATTGGAGAGGTCGTCTGAGAAGGTCGTCTGAGATGTAAAAGTATTATTGCCGTCGATGCCCCACTCGAAGGAAACTATAGTCCTTGGCGGAGTTGTCTTCCAAGCACCGTCACTGCAGTTGCGCCTTACTGTCGTCTACCAAATTGTGTCTCGGGCACCAAATTCTAGACTTTGCCAACGGAAATGTGCTCCATATTCGTTCGTCCAGTGGGTCTAAGTACTAAATTTCATGGTCCGTTTATGGTGGCGTGACCAAACAGGCAAATAAAGCAATGCTTTACTATCAGCGATCCTTTCAACTGCCGGTATACTGTCCTGTACGATGGTTTTGTTGCAAAATGGTGTTTCTAGCTGCATTTACCCGCAGTGCCGCATTTCCGACCAACGGTATCAGCTACAACGGCTTTGGTATTCGTAACGACGATATCTAAGATTTATTCATCGAGATTTTTCGGAAGATTAAGCTAGAAATAAGCAGCAAGCAGAACGAACCCTCTTGAAGATCGTTGTGACAAAACGCGACGACACTTTTACTTTTGCTCACGCAACGCCTGAAATTACTGCATCGATCTGCAGCCACAAAAATAGCTTTTTGCAAAATATTTTGTTCAGTTGGATTCCTTGTTTAAGGTTATTTACATAGCGCTTTCAAAGATAGGCATTACAGACGTTAATAAAAAAAATTCGTGGGCAAAGCAAATCTGGGGCGAAGAGAGAGACGTAAACGAGAAGGGAGATATCGTGTGCCTCTTGTCGTGCAGAATTCACGATCGAACCGGTTTAAACGGACAGTTTTACCTATCATTTCAAGTAAGAAAATGGTAACTTCGGAGTAGAAAGTAACAATAAAAATATAAACGACATGTTCGGCATTTCACGCTATGTTGCATCACGATGAATAATCGAATAACTGCTCCAGGCTGTATATGGGTGTATGAATATCACAACTGAGGCCGCTTCTGTAATGAACAACATTTCTGCTAGACTATGTGAGCAGAAATACTATCATCGACGTTTTAGCGGTTCGTCTCGACGCAAATGACAACAACGCAACTTTCTAACCCCTTCAAGCTAGACCTCTGCCTACAGCTAGCAGATTTCTGGCATACGTTTTCAATATTCATGTTCGGTGGAGGAGAACACTGCGCCTGACCTGATGAAATCGAGTTCTTCGGCGATATCAGCGCATGTGATCGATGCAGGTGCACAATCGGAATAGCATGAAGGAATATTGAAAGACTGCGAACCACTTGGCGTTTGCATCAACTGCATCAACCATCTGAAGAACATCATCGTGTGCGGTTTCGAATTATTCTAAGTATCCCTTTCGTGCTAAGAGAATCTAAATAAATTCGAATGCGAAAACAAGACATCTGAGTTCAATCATTCGATACTTTTCTCCGTGTCAAATTTATGATTAAGGTAATAGTGATCATAGTGTAATGCCTTTCTTATAATCTGTTTTCGAGTAGGAAAATACACTTAAATATCGCAAAGCATTTAATAGCTTGAAAGTGTTAGCACTATTTGACATCCGTATTTGGTTTTGACGAGTTACATAAAAATAGCGATGAATTTCTTTTTTCCTATTTTTTCCCGTCATTCTGTAAAACTGAGATATAGCTGCAAGATTTTTACGGAATTTGGAGGATAACCTGAAAAAAAGTTTCGGCCATTTTATTGAATTCCTACATAAATTATTCGGAACTGTCGAATAAAATTGAGCAGTCGAATGAATAAAAGTAATCCAATATTCACCAAATGAAGTGAACAACATCTCACTCTCAAGCTACGAGCTAATAATACCGCTTCGTTAGAACAGTGCCAATTTTGGTTAGCAAATATCACTTTTTAAAGGATGAATTTACATTTAGTTTTCTTTGCTGCAGTTCTACGAGCCTATCCATTGATCTAATTTGTTGGTTTTTATTTATTTGTTTATTTTCTATTATTTTATTTATTCATTTACTTATCTGTGGATTATTGGCATTAGCAAATGGCATTTACCGATTTAAAGCATCGCAAAGGTAGTCGGGTTCTTTCCAAATTGGCACATCCAATTGGTGGACGCGTGCGAGCCGTTTCGCAATTTTATTCGACATTGCTGTCAGCGTAATCTCTTCACAAGACAACGGTCGTGACTAAATCATCATTACTTAATGCTGAACAAAAAAATCGAAATAAAACAAATACTTGCGCGAGTGCCGGCAAAAACCTATAAAATTTCCCAAGAATCTTATAAAACTCCTCAAAGATATCCAATAGAAAACAGATCGGTCTCTATGATCAAGACGTAACATGGAAGTAATAGCCATATATGTGAAATAAATTCCTATAAAAATGCAACATACTGGAATATACTCTTCGAGACGACCACCGCTGAATATTCCATATAATTTCGGTCCAAGGTGACGTTCCGAGAGGAGCGTGAAAATAACGGACTCCGCGACCAAATGACTTTCCGTTTCAGGATTGAAATAAACTCGCAGAAGAACTTCATTCGGTTCGTCACGAAGTGGTGGATGCGTTTCCGGCAATCGACATAGGAAGAGCATATTGCTCATTCCGCCTCTTAAAATGAATCCAAAACTACCGAAATATATGCCCAATAAAACGAAGTAAGAATTTCACTGAATTACCATCACTTATAAACGTTAGTCTATCGGTTGGAAAGATCTATCCTGTATTACGCAAACTGTGAGAGGGGAAGGGGAAGTAGGGGAAGGAGGGGCGATTGGGAGAGGAGAAGGGTGGGAGGTAACAGAAATAATGAGCGATGTCGTTTGTAGACAAACCTCAGTGCATTACAGAATACTTCAGTCAACTTTCCGACTACCAGCTATCGTTTAGAGATATGTGTATACTAATTTTGATCGGCGATGACATAAAGCAAAGAAAACACGTAATATCCCCTTATCATAACTTGAAATTATTAATGAATTAGAAACATTATTGGTTAAAACAAATGAATTATTCAGCACTTATCGAAGAACTTCACTAAGTTTAGTTATTTCAACAAAACCTACAAATACGTCAACAATACCTTAACAAAATCTAAGGCTTATAAAATGTTAAAATGTTTCGTGGAAAGGAAACCACAACTGCAACAGGCAAAATAAGGTGTTGATCACAATCTCCAGTTGTATGGAATCCACAACACGTCCTGCTTTTCATATTCCCCGAATTTTGAACAGCAAATAATGAATATCAGATCGAAGCAACGAATAAAAATCTTCACCTTATTAGTTACCTTTAATTATTGCAAGAATCACTACAATAATCAACGAAAACAGTGATACGTTTGCAGTAATCAAAAGCCCACTGAGTGCTACACAATTATTGGCACCTCTCAAGACGTCAAACAATGAACCACATAGACTGCGTGTAATCGTCAGACGCTTTACTACCTGATTAAGCAAAGTGCAATCTCAGTAAAGTGTAAACAGTATGCACTTCATATGCGTATTTGTCTGGCCCATTCCCTGAGTAAAACAATCCACTTGGATCTACTTCAGTAAAAACAATCAGCGATCTATGGCATTTTTGACGATGTTTCAGTAAGCCTAACCTCACTCTGTTCATTCGAAGCTGCTCCAAGGCAACGGTCTTCCAAGCGCCACCAAGAAATCGTGCACAGAGCATATGAGTGCGTTCCTTGAGCTCGACGATTGAATTCGTATCTGTGCCCGGTTCAAGCTCCGATAAAATTTGTTTCATACCTCTGCAATGTTGTGCGTTGTAACAGAATGGCGCTGCGCGTTTGTTTTCTTACGATATTGTAGTTTCCTCTTGAGGATGAATGTAAGCTCCAACATTGTTATATACAAGCTACTCCCGCTTTGCTTCATGCCCAACTGATGTAGCAAGCTAGCGTATGCTGCTTAATTAAAGGGTCAGACTTCAGCTCACAATGATAGCGCTCTTTTTTTTCCGAGTCTCACTTGCCATCGACAAACCATAGCTTCTGCTGTACGCTAGATGGGATGCTTCAAGCAAATCTACATGGCGATCTCTATTTTCAGCTTTTGCTGAGACATTATCTTGTCAATCAGCGCTGTCCGAGCCAGCTATCGAATGTCGGCCTGGATAAGCAATTCTAATGTTTCTGAAACTGTGTCATCGGCATCGCGATGACTCAAAAATTTATTCGATGTACTGACCTAGAAATTGTTTTCGATCAAGCCTATTAAATTTTCTTTCCGAAGAACAAAAAGTGGTGTCCTTATATTTATTATATCAGATAGACGCAAGATGCAAACGCAACTGAATAGCCAAACTTCAACCGAATAAAACGACACATCACAAAAATATTTCGACGATCATCTATCACCGTTACAATTTTGCATGACGATTTCCTAATAACTGAAATATTTTCACGTATTCGATCTTACCTTATCCTCGTTGTTTCCTTTAAATTCAGAAATGGCAAGTTGCCGGAAGCTAACGATGAACTAAGCGCTTTTCGTCTATAAAAAAGAAAAAGAAAAATCCTTCCGATATCGTCCTTAACAACCGTTCGTAATTCCATAATAATCTCATTCGAATGATTGTTTGCCATTCGTAAGTGAGAATAATCAGCTGATTCCGCAGAAAGCACTTTCTACAGCAACCTTCAGAATAGGGATGATGTTCGGGAAATATTAAAATCCCTTAATTAGGACCCTTTTTCCTTCAAATAGAACCGCCCACCCCTCCCTCGCCCCGCAATGGATGCGATATCGTCGGAGTCACGCAATTTTAAAGACTAAAATTATAATATATATACTAATTAGTAATCTTCAACTATCTACAAAAAAGGTTAAAAATTTGTTTCGGCTTGGTTACAATGCACAAAAGCAATGGGTTGGAACAAAGAAGTCTGCGGTGAACGTTTCTTGCCACTCTCCTTACGAAACCTTCATTGAGATTTATGTGTCCCTTGTGCGTTGTTGAAGATGGTCGTCAATTCTGTCACTAGCGGAGATCATTCCCGCGGCGTGAAAGCGAATTGCTCTAAAGTGCGATGTTACAAACGCATTCTCTCACATCGCCTAAAACCTATTTCTGTTGAAGGTTGAAAGTATTGCATCTTTTGCACTTCAACAAAAATTCAGTTTCCGCCAACGCAACATTTATTTCGAAATGTGGTGTGAAATTTCAACTTGTAGGATTCGTGTTATATAACGAACATAGCGCGATTGCCATTTTTTCGACTCCTGCCGCTTTACAGAGAACTTCTGCACTAATAGAATGCAACCGTTAGTTGTTAGGTTAATGCATTTTACAGCAACCGCAGTTTGCTTGAAACAGGAAGAATTTCAAGAATGTCTCTAAGCAGAAACGAGATTTCGCTCGTGTCCGAAAAAAGGACTAAAAAAAAGTCAAGGTCGAGCTTCAGTCGCCAAAAATCGATCGGAAAAACGGATGTTCGCTCCGATCGATTTTTGGTCCCTCACTGGACAAATGGATGAGACTGCGGCACAATGCAATCAGCAACTGCAGCACTTTGCTCAGAAGCTTGCACAGTTGCACCTGCAGATATGAGGAATTTTGCATGTCGATTAACAGTACAATAACGAATGCCTTCAAAGACCTTCAAAGAGTTACAACAAGGAACCTCGATAGGAAAATCCTGCTTATTCGCCATGGGACGCGGATATGGTCTTCACTTCACTCATGTCACTCTTTCAGGTTTCTCAATATTCACTGGGCAAATAAAAAGTGAGACGATCGTCTTGTCTGCACAAGGTATAACGGGTCTCTTTTTTACATTCGAAAATATCGAACTCTGCAAAGACGGACCTACGCT
>JAARMF010000274.1:98622-111067 GCA_022844705.1 Toxascaris leonina
ATATATATATATATATACTCATATTTGTATTTATATTTATGTATATACAAGAAAATGAAACAGTTTCCAAAAGCTGAATAGGCATAAGTATAGTCAGCCACCTTAGTATCGAATAAAACACACCTGAAATGAACAGCTTCCGGCACCGACATTTTTTCATAACGACGTGCCGCACAAACACTGAAATTTGTTCCGTTATACATGAAAATTCTTTTGACATTCCTTCTCCACATTAACATCATCAACAACCATTTGTAAAACGATACGTCATGTAATCGCAAGATCGTTAATCTTTCACTGAAGTCCAATTAAGGAACACATTCAAAAAGTTTCTCATATTTCCCCGATGGGGACCATAATTTTTGATATTCACGAATAATTCTTCTCATTTTAAAATACACAGAAAGTAATTTGACAGTGCAACGCATTACTGGATGGACAGACTTCAATATGCGTTAAATACGACAAAAATAGTCACATCCTTAAATAATTGGTCCCATAAACAAAACTGAAGTGAACCGTTGAAAGTTTGTATCGAAAACGTTTGAAAGAAATCCCAAGAAGACCTCTATCGAAAAGACATATAAAAGAACATCCGTTCTCTCCTAAAATATGTTGGTTTTGCGCTGAAAATAATCGAATTTCGCATGTGAATTGCAAGATGAATTATCTGCGAACTGATGGATGCCAATCGTTTTAATTCTACTTTGTCATTAATCACCTGAATATTGGAATTAAATAAATCAATTCCTATCAAGCTTTCTTTTCTAATCGGCACCTACATATGCTCAAAAATAAATAAATAAATAAATAAATCCGCGCAACCTCGAGAATATGTCTCTTTCGCCCCTCATAAATACCCGAATAAGAACTTAAATCCTTCGACCAGTACATAGACATCTCCCAGTTCAAACAGTCCAAGTATGTGCTTTTATAAGTTACTCCTCGTTTTGAGCGAGGAAATTCTGGTTTTTTTTCCTTAGAAAGTCAATGGGTCGGCGATGCTTTTAACTAAAAGATGGGTTTTAAGCTAGACGGCTGCATTGCATCGTTTCATACATTTAAGTGAATAAATTTCTGCAAGAAAAAAGATAAATTCCGAAAGAAAAAGAGGGAATAATTTACAAATTTCGTTCTAAAATGCTCCGATAGAATACTCCATTGTGCAGATAGTTTATGAAGTTGTAAACATGAAAACGTACAATGCAACGCACGAAATCTTTCTTAAGTATATAAAGCGATGTGTGCATTTTGCAAAGGAGCAACCTTGTCAAGTGCGCATTTGTTTACCTATGCCGTTGGTACTGCAGCCTGATAGGGGGCCTTCACTGAATGCGATTTTCTTATGCAGTTTGTTTATCCATCGTTATGCTGTTTCAGAAAGCTTAGCAATACTGCGTGACATCGCATCGAGTAACATAGTACATCTTCTATAAGAACTACACCATAGAAACACAGAAGATTTTATTGAGGATTAGACCAATGGGTTTGTTTATTCATAACAAACTTGGCTATCTGGGAGATACTTCGAAGGAAGTTGCCCATCTACATGGAATGTCGCCGATCCAAAGCAACAGAATTAGGTCTTGCGTCGATCGATGTGATGCTGTCACTGGACTTCGCGCTTCCGATTATTGGAAACTGACTACTCGCTCAGCGATCTTTTCACACGGTTTTCAGAACACGCACACTCGCTATTTAGCCTGAACTCAGTTCGCCGACTGTTTGAAAAATTCCTCCAATTCTCAAGCGTGAGGTCTCTCATTACGACGCTTTCCACTTGACAACTAGAATGAACGACAACTCCGACTGAACTGTAACAGGTAAGATTATCATATAGGTAGGTTAATTATAATCTCCATCCGATCTGCATTTTTATTCTCTCATATCCGAAATGCGTCGATAAATTCTAAGGAAAAAAAATTTGAAGTCAATATCGAATTCTAGGTTTATTGATGGATGAAAAAGAAATTCTTGTAAAAACGAATGTGAACTAGGAATTGGACATCTGCATGCCCGCTGCTATAAGACATTTGTCACTTGGGACATGCTTCTACCCAATAAATTCTGCCTCGCCCAGAAATAACGATTTCTAAGAAGAAGAATGCGCCGAGAAGGACCACAAACACAGTGGATTGGCATAACATGTAACAATCAAAAAAGCACTTCAAAATCATCACAGCTAATATAGAAACATATGTTTGGGTGAAGTTCTCAAGATTGCAAAGCATTCCCTACGTTTTCAGAGCGAAACACGAGCAAAATCCAACAGTAAAGGTTTGAAGTATTCCGAAAAAACAACAACTGATGTTGCAAATTTTATTCTGAGATATAGAAAACATATATAAATTAGATGAAATTTTCTGAGCAATAAAATTGAGAACATTCGCATAAAAAATCGCGATCATAAAAAACCGTTTAAAGATCATAATTAAATTAACTAAATAAGGGAAGAAGATTATTGAAATTTGTTCATTAAATTGAAAACTAAATGCAATTTTAATGAAGAAAAATAAGCAGAAATTCGAACCGAAAACGGATATTCGATAAACGAACACAGTCAACCTAAACAACTCTACAAGTAAAGGCAATCGTTATTGTTGTTTCCTATAGACTTCACTACTATAAACATCATTTACCGATGAGGTTCACGAAAAGCAAAGAAAAGCAAACTTCAAACAGCGACGGATTAGATCCTATCTTTTTAGAGGAAGGAACTTTTCAATAAGCAGATGAGAAAGTAGATCGACAATTCAATGCGATAACTCATCACCAGTAAACTAAGTCACTGCAAAAAATAATCAAATAAATAAACCGAAGCAATAGCTACCTAAGCGGATTCATGTCTGATCAGAAATTTTCAAAGGTTCGTTTCTGGCCTGTGGAATTCCGAATATTTGCAAGAAAATATGGGGTTTTTGTGGATCAGAAGAAATTATTAAAGCCATCAGAATCGGCACATACAGGTATAGTAGATGGATGAACAAGATGCAAATTGATGACACTAAAGGTTGTTGGGATAATAAAAAGTGAACAAGCATGTCAGATGCCGCCGATGTATTTCACTCATCAAGCCAACCGGTTTCAGAAGATACTCGAAAAATAATAAAATGAGAAACATACGCAGCAATGTATAAATGTTTAAAATGCTCCGACCGCTCATATAAATACTTTCATACAAACTCATTTTCTCCTTGCGACTCCATTTGAATATAATGCAAACTTCTCGACGTAGTCAGCGGCAACAACTGAGACAAGATTCTGTTTAGCTGCAAATCGGACGAAAGAGCTCGGTTGCAGCGAAAAAATTCGGCCGAAAGCGAGTGCACTTCAAAAAGATCGAGCGGTTAAAATTATCTTCCGAAGGCCTTTAACGACGATCGAATTCCGGCTGTAATCGAAAAATTAAAAAAAAAGCACAGAATGCATTTCGAATCATAAAAGATCTAGATTTCATCGCGATGTTGAGCTTGCCAATTTACTTGCAATCATTATTTTACGGAAAATCCCACTTTAAGTGTGGCAGATTTCACCGAAAGGTTGACGTCTAATCAAACTTTATTTGGTTGTTTACTATCACTCATATAGAATGCAACACAAACGGCTGCAAAATGCACGCATTTTTAAAAAAAATTCTCAGGTGCTTATAACACCTTCCGATTTTGATGGAAAAACTGAAATAAGTCGATGCAATAAGTCAACTACGAAGTGTTTTTTACTCATCGAATTTTGCAGCTGTAACTGCTATGCTTTCCTAGTCGAATTTAGCGGGCATACAGCGAACCAACCCTCTAATTGGGCTGCAAACGCTCAAAAAAAAAATTATGCGCATCTAAACGCATCAAAAAAAAAAAAAAAAAAAAAAAATCGCTCACATTTTACAATCAGATTGCATTTTGCATCAGTAATGTTAGCTGAGCGATCGATATTCGGTTAGAAGACGAAATTTCGGCCGGTTTGTTATGAACTTTAGTTAGGTTCTTTGGGCGGTTTATTTTCAACTTTGGTTCGGTTTTCGTACCTTTTTTTTGCTAGCTGCAACCGAGATTCCACTTCATAATAGTGTGGCTAAATAACCGATCTTTTCGAAATGTTTCCAATTTGAGACACATTTTGCTAAAAATACAAGAGCTTCGGCGAATTATCGATAGTACGTTCGATTAGCAACACAGTTTTTGCAACGAATCGGGTCGTAAATGACGATTATTCTATTGAAGGTTTGCAAGAAAGTTTGAATTATTTAACAAAATGAGTGTACTTTTTTGTATATTTTATTCCTCATTAGAAAATTTCGAGATTTCTCGGGATTGTTTTTCAATTGTTTTTTTCTTTTTCTGCAAGCGTACGGCTTCATGGAAACATCGAGTGGTGAAGAGCTGTGTGAATATATATATATATATATATATATATATATATATATATATATATATATATGAAAAAGAATTGCAGTATTACGTTAGGAAACAATAATTAATCTGTTGGTTACACAAACTAGTAAAAACCGGCATGCAAGAATCAATTCCTCATGAAGAAATGAAAAGTAATGTGCAACAAAAATATCACAAACGAACTTATGAAATTCGTATCACTAAACGAAGAGACGAGGAAAGAGAAAACAATCCCTGGATGACTGAGGACCGTTTTTAATTTTAGGATGGGATGTGACGATTTGAATATTCGCAGTAAAAGCGCGCGAAGCATCAGTGAAAACGAAGAGATGACGAAACCGAGCAGCTGCAAAAGGGCGTGCTGCATGGCGTGTTGTTACACTCACGGCTGCCGCTATCGACGCCGCCTTTATTCGATACAATTGCGCCAAATCGCCTTCGAAGCTCTAGAACTGAACAGGCGCAAGCTGCCCAAAACATGCATACTTTGTGGAATCATTATCACTTCAGCTTTTCCATTCTCTACCACTTGCAAAAATCTTTCGCTGTACCATCGTCGATGCGGTCTTTCCTCCTGTTCTGCAATCATCCAATTCACAGCATTTACACAGCAACCTTCCCTTGAGACACCGTCTAAGCGACGCAGTTTGAAAATGTGCATTAAACTGACGAAGTTTTCGAAAAAATACGCTACAGGAATTGACTAGCCAAGGATTATGCGGCCTCTTCGAGAAAAAATGCGCCTTTCCTTCCAGCTTTGGCTCGTTAGAAACCAAACAGTTGCACAAGCACTATATAAAAGAGGAGGAAATAGCTAGTCAATGGTACATACCTTATGCAGCACCCGATTTATAAGTCTTTCATCAAAACGTGAGTAGCAAATCTCAAGCACATTTATGCTGCCGAAAACCCTCCCGACGGGATAGCCCACCGCAGTTTCATGGCACTTTAGTTGCAAATGTCGGACAAATGAAGTACAGATATACGCAAATGAAGTACACAGCGGATATAACGTGTCCGCAAGGCCACTATAACACTACACGGACACAGACAGCGTCAGTTATGGGCTCTAACAAATGAGGCAATGCGATCTTCACACAGTCTTATAACAAGACAATGATCTGAAAGGCGATTTTACAAGCTCCTAAGCCCGTAGAGGATTAGCATATTTCGGACCATAAATAATGGAAGAAAGAGTAAAGTCGAACTATGAAAGCGGTACGAAGCCATATGATGGTCCAAAATAAAAATGAACTCGTGAGTCGGGCTATGAGGGAACACTATGCACACCCAAAGAGATGATAAGAAAATTCTTATTCGGNAATGTATATGTACAGAGAGAGATATATATTCATTTATTCGTACTGTCATGAAGCAATTTTCTAAAGAAAAGCAGCACTACTTCTCCCAAAGCAGTAAGCCAAGACAACGATTCTACATCAACTGATAGAATTGACTGGATCTATAAACAACGAAATAATTTGGGCATTATCGAAGTTTTCAGAAAATGATATCTGTCAGATCGGCATTCACACTTCTCCAAAAACGGGAAGACGTTTTTATGAAGGAATGACTGAAATGTGGTTCACCAATTTGTGACGCAAAATTAGGTTGAGTTTAATCCTACAATAGTCAGAGGATTCCAGGTTTAAATTCTTCCGTCGAATTTGATTGTCATAAGTCAGGTGTACTCCACCCACTATTACGAAACGCCACACGAAAAAAATATTCTTGCCTGTATTCAACAGCCCTTTCCACGTTGCTCTCGAGGAATGATGTCAGCACCTGAATGTAAGTAAAATGCAGTGTACAACATTGAGAACTTTAACATAGATATCTGACTATTGCAATTCCCAATGATGTAAAGGTTTTAATCGCAAGATCGGCAGCTGGCTCATCAGCTAGACATTATGAACGAAATGTGAATCCTCAAGAAGCATTTATTAGGAAAGTTTACTTGGAGGTAATGACATTTGTCATGCAATGCTTCAAATGTCACGAAACTTGAACCTTTCAACAATCTTGTGAGAGCAGTTTGAAGAAAATGGAAAACGGTAGCGTAATTATTCACAAGTGAATATATTTGCAGATTATACGCGTGAATTTTTGGGGCAGTTATCTATCAGAGAGTTAAAAAGAGTTGCGCTCAAATACTTTCAACTGAAGAAAATTGCTCACAGCTTCGAGAACGACTCATCTGTGTCGATTCTGATTCTGGCCACACGACAATAGGATGTCGATTTGCAACATGAATAGCATTCATATAATTGTTTACATGACTTTATTTGTTTAAATTTTCCCATTTAATGTGGCAAATCAACCGCTTACACTCGAAATTACTCATTATTATTATCTCGCTCGTTCCTGAATTTCTTCGGGATCAGTGTTTGCGCAATGTCGCCTCCATTTTATCTAAGCAGATATTTACATCGAAAACCAAAATCGCCCTTAGCTAGAGGCCATTACTGAACTCTGTTACCCATCGAGTGGCGCGAGGATGAGGCGGATAGATTCTACAAGGAACTACAGTCGAAATTATCGCGGTAGCTTAAATCCACCAGGCATTGAACCATTCGCATCAAAATTAATGAACTTACTGGCAGGTAGGTGTTGCGTTATCCAACCCTTCACAGTAACTTTCAAAGTCTTACGTACGGCACCAAGAGGGTGGAATGTATAGGTTGACAGTTTTGCAAAACTTTCAAGCGAAGTTGCTTTTCAGTTGGGGAATGATGATGGTAATTTTCTGAAGCGATTGGATTCAACAATAGGAAGTCCTCGTATCAGCTTTCATGCTCATTGAATGCTACCGTTTAGTATTTGTAGTCAGTGGCTTCATCTAAGAGAAATAGGTAAGAGTTCGTCATTCTCTCTGAGAATTGATGCGAAGGAATGTGCAAGCATGTTGCGCGTCATCTATTCAGCACTCACTAGAACTCAATTAACGTCTTTCAGAACACCGGATATTTAGAATATCTGCAATAAACAGAACAGTCAAGCGTATTCATTTCAGCCGAATTTCCATATTTGATTTTCTATATATCTATGAAACTATTTATTGTCCCCTAAAAGCTGTTACTGAGGGAAGGAGTGGTTGAGAAGAAATGAGGTTAGTACGTGTAAGGTGCATGACCCTTTAATGATAGCGAATGAAATACTGAAATCAGCCTTCGATAAAGCGATCGAATTTTGCCGCTTGACGTAGTATTACTGGAAAAGTATCATCATCTGATGCGTTAGTGAATTCCGCTCCTTGCACCGAAAAAAAAAAAACTGCATTTAACTTTGCTTTGAACAAATTTCCGCTAAAAACGCATGATCGCAGCATCACACCTGTAAGCATACATGCTTGGCTATGAAGTATTTTCAAAGAAATCATACCTCCAACGTTTTCTGCACTTGTGAGAAAAGACAAATATGGGCAGAAGCTTGATGAAAAATTATGCCATCCTCACTGAGTGGCCAAATAATGAAGCTTACTGGACTGCTTGGGAAATGCGAAGTGGTTTTCGCTATTGCTAAGGTCTAGTCAAGCCATCCTTATATTCTACTTTATTTCTCTACCTCGAGGAAAGGTTTACTCGTTTTTGTGCACTTAATGTAATTTTTTGTAGAAGACACTTTGCACACGATCATCATGTCTGCAGTGCTAAATTATGGAGTTTCTGCAATTATATTCGAGCAACGAACTCTGAACGGCCTGTTGGTTGATTGACTAGCTTTAATTGGAAAACGTATGCAGTGTCGACGACTGAATTAGGGATGGATTCTTTCGCATGTTTCAATTACGTGAAAATTTCAACTGAAGTGGCTCTTAAGGTGTAAAAAATTGCAAAAATCTCAGCTATACTACCCCTTAGCTCATTTCTCTTCTTTGGATATATTTATTTACAAAATGCCAAAAAAAGAGTTATTTTGAGGACGAGAAAATACAGCACAACAAGTTAACACGTTAAACGGCGTGCAGGAGCAGGCATGACTTCTCTCTCCTTCCCGTCTCCTTCCTCCGTAATCAACAAAGACGAATCTCGTAACTCATGCATATGAATCCTAGCTAGCTTGAAAATATCTAATGCGCACATCTCAAAATATCTAATATCTCGTTCCGAACATACAGCATTACAATTTTTTTCCTCTTCCTGTACTATTGCTTCAAAACATTTTAGGACTATCGTCAATAAGCAATGCTCGAGAGCTGAATAATCAACAAAGACCACGAACGTTAGTGAAGATGCGTCCAACTATTGAAAATTACTACTAAAAAACGAACATAAGGTATGGGCCATCCAGTAGAGTCTTGAGCAAGAAAGATGTATATAGCAGCTAAATGAAGCAAACGTTCAACAATTGCTACTATAATACTATTCACTAATAACGCCTATCCAACGTTGAAAGTGTAGCATTAAATTGGGTTACTATAGCGACGCTCTTCGGATATTTAAAATATGTATTTTTTAATTGAAACAATGAACGCTGTATAACTTATCGAGTATTCGATTATGTGTCCAAAATGTCTAAAATTTAAATGGAGATGTTACGACTCTAATTTTTCTAAGGAGCAGCTATACTTTCATTAAGGACGATCGTTTCTGGCAAATTTTCAAGACAATTTTGAGCAAATAGCTCTAGAACACGCTTAACGTTAAACATTACACTAGTCGGTCAACTACTGCGGATAAATATTTCTGTGTCGTTCGCTTAAGAACAATAAAATATTCTTGTCTTGCGTTTTTCCATGCAAGAGGGCCCTATGCTGATAGGCATGAAGGACTCAAGAATACAAGATAACGTAGCTGACGCAAATATAAGCTTGTAAAGCTTGAATATAGCAAGCAATAGCTTACTCTTTATTATCTCTTCAAATTATAAAGCATCATGAGAAGCGTTAGCCATAAATTGGGCCAATAATATTCGTATATGTTCGTGCTTAAATGAAAGTCAGTAAAGTTGATGAATTTTTGAAGACTATCAAAACACTCATCTCAATCGCCTGGCTGACAATCGATTTCATGCTGTTTTAGGAGGAGGGGGGTTCTCTTGACCCGCAAAAATGTCTCCACGATAACTGCATATACGCTTGTGTGTGTGATATTGATTTGCTGGTGCGTCGATTCCGCAACGGCTCGTTAGATTCGTGATACGATTTTGACTGCCCAATGGTGGAACACCGATCACGAGCCGATCCCAACAACCAGTGGCCAAGGTGATGCATCTACAGAGCAGGGATATCTATACGCCAAGACGGTAAAACAGAGATCGACAGTCTGCCGATGTTGAGTTAAAGGGCACTTTACTTGAGAGTTATTGTTGTTACTGCTTCATTTCTATCTACAGCCTTCAGAAATCCGCTAACTTTGACCATAGAAAAGGTTTCCTCGGAAATTCAAGACAGAGCTGGATTCCGCTTCAACGTCCTTCATGAAAATCTTTAGCTAGACATGCCAACACAGAGAATTCTATCGATATTTCAGTTGGAGAGCTCAACCGAGGTAATAGCACGAAGCCTTCACTGGACAGTCCGAAGAATGTCAGCTCTGATGACAATGCTCGTGTTTGTATCTTCCAGCGCATTGTAGTGCGCGCATAAAACGTGAATCACAACGGCGTGCTGGCCTACCGACGACCTGACTCTACAGATTTACGTCCTGCCAGCCTATCGGCGATTTAACTCTTTCTTTATAGATCCTGCTAGCATATCAACGTCTTGACTCTAACCTTCTCCGACTCTATTAGTACTAGTGATTCTTCTAGACTGCGATGATATCACTGTTGCTGGCATTAAAAAATAAGCAAAATCTCTTCTTTCCTATGGAAATACTCCTCATAGCATCTTCTTTAACAAATCACAGAAACTGACGCTTCATCACCACTTTGTTGCTAATTCTTTCTGTCGCTTTGTTCAATTCCTAGGTTGTAGAAATAAGTAGTAATTAATATTGTTATTGCTTTGGAATAATTGTTATTAATGTGTAATAACCGGATCATCAGGAAGAACCCAAAATGAAACGCCAAAATAATCGGTCCATATCGTTCACATCTCTCAAAATTACGCACACGAAGGTTAGAGGCTAACTTCTCTTCACCTTGAACAGCATTTCAGTATCCATTTTCTATTGTCTTAATTGCAATGTGGTTTTTCCAACAATGTATCAGCTATAGTCAGTCTTCTTAGAACGATAGAAAGTTCGCCTCCACACATTGGTCGGAAATGCTACGCTGACTGCCTTCAAGTTGAATTCAAGAAAAGTTTGATTCAGTTTTGCTGCCTAAGCTGTTACTTGAACTGAAGCCCTATACAATTAGAGACTTTCTATTGCGTCGTGCTTGCAATTTGCTTGCCGATCGTTCTCACTCAGCAAACGTTGTAGACTATATGTGACTTCGAAAGGGGAGCATTTGAGTTCGTCAAGAACACGTATCCCCCCCCCCCCCNCCCCCATCCTTCTGCCTCCCCACTCGTCATTTTCGATAACGATCTGCGCGAATACCTTCCGTTCGAATCAAAATGCGTCCGCTTTCTGGCAGTTGTCACAGTCTTCACCACCAACAACAATCTATTACTTGAAACTGACTGACCACTGACTATTGACCACTTGCCACATAAACGATTACTTCCACCGGCCCCAAACAAAGCAATTCTCATCAGATTTGGGCAATTGAACACTCAGATTTTCTTGTAGTGACAGTTAGAATCAACAACAATCTCAGATTCGATGACAAAATTTCCCACATTATGAAAGAAAAGCAAATGCAACGGTTTTTCATACTCTGCGAGCCTTGTCTTCGAGAGATACAGCGGTGCTGAGTAAATTCTTCATCTACTACCTTCCTCCCATCCCCAAGTACGCGCGCACTGTATGATCTCGATCGAACTCCTGCAAGAATATTCTCTCCCTGGATCCCACTGAAGATGTTTAAAGACGCTTCATCTTTCGATTAATAAGAAGACTCTGCCCTCCCCCTCCCGTCCTCTCCCTCCCTTCCCCCTTCCCCCCGCCGCTCTTCCCCGGTCGTAACTTTTCACTGCACGCAAAGAACTTATGTGGGATGCAGACGCCTCAACTGCATCGTTTTTACATTTATCCTTATTTAGCGTGTAAAACTGCTCATAAGAAAATCTACTTCCCTCCTATGAATCCTTTTAATCTTTGAAGGTCATGAAAACTGCTCATGAAAACTTAGAGGCAGTTCAACAGGTCAAGGTGAAAGAACTTCGCGATCGATCTGCCGTTCTCGTCGAAGTCAATGAAGTTACTAATGTCCCTCTCGGAGAAAAAATAATGCCGACTGTGGAACAGTCCTAGACATTTTTAACATAATTAATTCTGATTCCGTCCCTCGGGAAGTTTTCAGAATGGGATCTCAGCAAGAAGGCATATTGAGACCCATTGAAGTGACGTTTGGGAATTCTCACGACATGAAGCAGGTTCTTCGCAACGCAGGCATGCTGAAGGGAACGAGAGAACGAGATTCCAACATGTTTTCATCCTCTGTCGTTAACGACGGAAGAGAGAAAAAAAATGGAAGGGACGCCAGAAGCTCAAGCAAACTCAGCAGGCTCTCACCCCGCTGATTATGAGGGGCGGCCGGTTAGCGCACAAAGTGGGGAGAAAATGGAGTGCATGCAAAACAACCTCGCAATCAGAGCCCTCCCAATATACAGGATCTCGAAACCCACGGCTGACAATCCTTTCGAGCAACGCGAATCAAAACGATACGAACGGTGCACGTTCATCTATCAGTCGCATCGATACGGATAAACATGTATCATCTTTTGGCTGTGTATTCTATAGTTGTCGCTCGGCTCTGAACAAGCTTCCGGTGTTAGGATTATTCCTGCGCTTTCATGCCCCTGACATTATAGGTCTATGCAAAACTTGGCTATCAGGTAAAGTACCCGATTCTCTGTTATCACCGAACTCCGAGTACACTGGGCTTCGTTCACACAGTTCTTGCGGTGTAAAAGGGAGTGGTTTCGCTACCCTGAAGGCATCTTTCAATTGAAGGAACTGAAATATCTGCGCTGAACTCCGGGTGTGAACTTGTGAGTGCTGATT
>JAARMF010000275.1:11684-33549 GCA_022844705.1 Toxascaris leonina
TTGATATAGGCAATTATCTTTTCTTGTGTATTGAGGTGTATCCATGTGAACGTTAGTCTTAGTCGTTCATTATCGGGAAAAAAAATGACACTAGAGAACGAACGCATTTTATGAGTTCGGAATTTTACGGATACCTCCGATGCGCAGGTGTTTAAATGACCTTTTCTTCCGGCTCGAATAAGCACCTATTGACTTATAATATCGATGGTGCGCATTTTTCAACATCGTGCTTTTTTTTTTGCTGACCGTTTCATGTCACTCTCGTTCGTGTATTTTTTTTTCTTGTCTTTGCAAGTGTCGTTATCGTAAGAAGTGAAGTTTTTTTATTAGTTGTTCGTGTTCGGTTATTGTTGCACATCTCCGTCGAAAGAAACTGTGTTTGGTGCCGTAATCAGATTGCTTCAAGGCATTGGTAGCGTTCCATTATCCATAGGTCTCTGGTCTCTTCAGAGGGAGCAGTGGAGTCGTTGTAGAAGGGTACATGGTATTATCACTGAGTGTTTCACCTTCACATTGGGCCGGATTGAAGAGAGGCCATATCGGAGTTCGCAGGGGAGGGGGGGGGGGGGATGGCTGTTTTCCAAAAAGTTGAGACTGAGTGTGACGCGGTTCCACGATATAAAGTATGCGCGAAAATGCAAGAAAGATTGATGACACTGCAGGTGTAGAAGTAAATTCGTTAGCGAAGGTTTTCGGACAAGTCGCCGAAAGTAGGCCGATATACGAACAACGTCCTGTCCTATCTGATCGGATTTTGCAGGACTTTTTGAAAATGATCTTTTTTCTGCGGTGTGTGGAATCCGATTGAGGCAGAACACTTATAATGGGCTGGAATGCAGAATGGTTCGAGGCTTCCCTAAAGGCCGTCTATTTTTAGGGGCATAGCGCGATGCGCTTGTATTTGTTTCGAGGCATATCTAAACCCCTATCTTCGCCCGATATTGCATATTCTTTTGAAAAGTCGCATTACCTGAAAGGTTGTCCAGTGATCGCAAACATATGTGAACTGCAGAGGCGGCTGAAGAAATTGTTTTTCGCACCTTTGCGAAACGATGTCGACGAGGCGTATTCCGGCGCATCGATGTGTGTGTAAGTGGCGGCTGTTGTTCGATATAATGGCAGCTGCGCTCTAACGGCTGAAAATTTTTTTATTGTTGTGCCCGGTAAAGCGATTCAGGTCTGTCGGCTGCCGCTAAGTCTGATGCATATGAGGCAGGTGAGAGGACAGAGTCGGGAGGGGGGAAGGGGGGAGGGAGGGGGAGGGTGCGCAAACATGCGGCTTCGTATCTCGTAAACTTCAAGCGGTAGTTGCCGTGAAGGAGTGAAGGAGTGTGCGAATTCAAGTTCTGTTGTCGAAGTTTGAGAAATTAAGATATTCGACTGTTCTGTAGCTTACGACTGCCAGGAATCTGGAGCGTTTAGGTGTGTCTGCCTGGCCTTTGCACATCTGCCTGGCCTTGAACGCATCGATGAACGTGCATGTAATCGGCGTCAACTGTCAGATCTCACGCAAACTTTCAACAGTTCTTCGAACAGCTTGTTGGATGTGCCACACACTTTACTTGAAGCCTTAGGGTATTTCATTGTCGGCATTGCCGCATAACATTGCAAAAGAGCTCTTCAAGCTATATGTTCGGTCATTTATGCTCGCTCAGATGTGGATACACATTGCACATGCTTCATTACGTTTAGTGGGGCATGAGACCTTCAATTCACATAGGCGACTCCGCTGTGGAGTTTCTCTTGATCTCCAACTTTTTCGTCTGCGTTCTCGCTGGCAACTGGCTACCTGACGGAGCTCTCATTTCTTCACCTCACCTCTGTTCTCCCATCCGAGCGAAAATCATCTCTGCGCAACACACTGAGCTAGCCATCCAGACTGTTTTGCCACCTTGGGATTGCTCAAGCCTATAATAGCTCCATGTAGCGGCGAATCATACGGGGAAAATCGTGAATTTCCCACTTCGGTCGTTTCTAGTAGTAAGTGCTGTAATGTTAGAGCGTAAATATGTTAAGTGTGTCGTGATTGTTCGTGATAAAAGTTAGGAAAGTCTAAATGACTGGTAAGTTGAGGCAAATTAGAAAGGTTCGGAGCCAGAAGAGTTTCTGATGAGTGAACGATGAGACAAAGGAAATGGTAGAATCGTAGCGGTTGAACAGCATCAACAAGACCGTGATACCCAATGGTATAGCGCTTTCATAAGAGAGGAAAGGCTATATCCTCCTGTTTCTAGTGAGAAATATTAATGCACAATTATTTCGGGAACATTTCGTCCCTTCACGGCAATGTCGTGCGATTTAGCTGAACAATGTGTACGATGAAGACGACTCGCGTATCACTTTTTTCTTTGGCTGTTCAATTATTCGTTGATTCGGGAAAATTTTTCAACTTGAAAAAGTCTTGAAAAAGTCAACAATTTTCGTTCAAGCTATGCCCTCCTCTTGCCCTTTCCTCAATACATAAGATCGATACGTATATATTGAGAATCATTGAAAATCTAGTGACAACTTTCTTGATTTTAATTTATTCCAAGTAGTTTTCAGCATTGTTCGTCTAGCAATACTGACTGATAGTTTACTCGATGAAATATTATGAGAGATAATTGAGCATCGAAAAGTGATTCCAATATATGTGGGCTTATTGGTTTGTTTAAATTAACGACCTTTTCATGTTTTGCTTCACTCGTTTTGAATCGTCTCATTTGTCTCATAATTTCTCAAAAAATGTCACCTAATTTTGTCACTTAATTTGTCACTTAATTCCACTTAATTTTTCGTATCGAATGCAAAATAACTCCTAATGTGAGATATAGTAAGCTTGTTTATTTATTCAATCGCTATTTGGCGAATAAGCACATTCGTCTTTCATATCGTCCCATTTCTATAGACAATATAGTGCACGCATATTTCTTCACTGGGAAGTTCCGCGTATACGGAGAAGGGAGAAGGCGGAAGGGAAAGGGGTGTAGGCCTTTCATGAAACTGCAAGATAAAAAATGCTTTGAAAAAGTTGCAATATTTTGTTGAATTAAGCTAGCAATCAATATTAGCCACACTTGAATTTGATTTAAAATCGAAGATCGGGAAACTGTGGTGAAAATAGCTGAAGGAATCATGAACCAGAGGGAGACATCTTATGAAACTAAGAAGCTACTTAATAAACGTGCAATGAAAATAAGACGAAGAAATATCCTTCCTCAAGCTTACAAAGTGGTCCTGCCCCCTCACCTCCAGCTTAGACCCAGGATGAGAGGAAAGGAGTTGGGGGGAGAGGTGCGGTGGAAGTGCTACCCACTTGGCTATCCATTTCGGCAGGATAGTTATTCTTAGTGATATTTGTTGTTTGCATTTAGTTCAAAGATGTGTCATTTTGGGATACTGACTAATGAAAAGCTCCAATTTGAGTAGTCTTATTGCAAGTATATGAAGGCCTTGTATTCGTATCTTGAAATGCTTCAAAATATAGCATTTTCGTTGAATGCTAACGTTCTTTGAAAAAAAAAAAAATTGGTTGTCGCTCCTAAATTTTCAATCTATCTACTGCGACAATGGCGAATTCATTGAGGTCGAAGAGGTTTTCAAGCTTGGCCGCAAAGCCGATAGCTTTCAAAACATCATATGTGAAGATAGACTAATGATGCCATTATAGTAAAGCGACCACTCACGAGTCTAATCTTTAGTTTTTTTTAAAGAGCTAAATGGCAAAAATAGAATTCATTGAGGCAAATATTGAAAAAAAAAACAAACAAAAAACCAAAAACAAAACAAAAGGAATGCGCATATGCATATGGCGCATCTTTCTTCATGAATTATTCTTATCATTCAAAAAAGAATGTTGTTAAGAAATCATATTGTAAAAGAAAGTATAAGCTTCAAGCTTATCGAACTAAAGCAAGAACTCAGCAAACAGTTGTCTTTCTCGTCTTTCATGAGTTGCGAAGATACGCGGAGTGTTTATGAGGGTTGATGTTTATGTTGTAATGCTTGTTCGAGCGCTTAAATTTGTTTCGCTTAGTGCATTAAACAACTCTAAATCTTTTCACTACGCGAGATTTTTCATATTTCTATTCTGGAGATATCGGCTCGGATTTGTCCCTTCGCTGATTCGAGAGTTGAGACGATGACAATTGAAAGATTTATTCGAAAAGTTTTGTCACTGAGATGAAATTTAGGCTAGTTGTTTAGTGTGAACTATCACTTATATAGCAGAATAAGTAATACTGGCTACTGAGTGAGAGAAAAGCCCGACAGTCAGTATACCAGATGTAGCATATACTGACTGCCGGCTCTTGCAAGAGCAGTATAGGACGATAGAAGAACAACACTATGCCGATTTTTCGGAAGGAGTACAACAACATTACCTTATTTTTTCCGTTGTTCTTGTACTTAAAATGGACTTCAACTGGAAAGACTGGGAAGCGCGTTGCTGCGCTTTCACAGTTTCAAGTTTGAGCGTTCGTTACTGGAGTGATATTACGGCTTGTTGTAAGGGACAAACTATTCCTTCGAAAAATTGAAGCTGAAACTTTCATTTTAGTCAGTCAGCAAGAGTAAGTAATTGTCTTACATTCTAGACTTGCCTCTCTTATATGTTTGATAATTTTTAAAAGGGAGTTTTCTCTTTCATTTTCTCAGTTTTATAGTTTCATCTGTTATGAGAGGTTTGTGAGAGATTGTCTTAGAGTCTTTCCTGTTTAATGTGAGAAAATAAATTCTCTTGAAGGGCGACATTTAACGATGACCACCCAGAGAAACCAAGATTCTAGGAAATCTGTTGCGGATGTATTGAGAAAAAATAAAAGTGCAGCAAATGAATTTTCTCTCCGATCTTCATTTCTTGAGTGTATTCTTTTCTTCTTGAGATTGTAGTGCCGTTGGAATTGCCTATGGTGTGGCAGTTTTACAAGATCGTTCCTGGGGGCTGGCTGTAAACGTTCGAGGTGTAGTCGCCGCGAATTAGTAACACTATGAAATATATCAGAGTACGACTTCGAGCTGAACATGTTGAACTGATGAAAACACTCAG
Source organism: Toxascaris leonina (assembly GCA_022844705.1). NCBI lineage: Eukaryota > Metazoa > Nematoda > Chromadorea > Rhabditida > Ascarididae > Toxascaris > Toxascaris leonina. The sequence goes on from JAARMF010000275.1 coordinate 16,711, forward strand.
CCATCAGAAATGGTCGATGAAGCAGAATACACCACCAACAGCGCTTCGAGAGATATGGGAAGAAATTTGTACGACAGAGCTAAAGACAATGCAGAAAGGAAATGCCGCATAACTGTTCTTCGAAGCTGTTGGCTTTGTCGAATAGGTCTCTAAAAACATTCTTTAGCCAAGAGTTTTCCGACTCGGTCCGCGACTTGTCCTCTCAATTTCCCGTGCAGCTTTTTGTTCTGTTTTAGAGGAACCATTGAGAGAGAGAGAGGGAGCAGGACAGACAGAGAGAGGGGTCAAGGAGAAGACGACAGCAGAAGTGTAACCATCCGCTGGAGAGTTCGTCAGTGCTGACATCCACAGCAGAAGGTGTATCGAGGGTCCATCCATTGATGCAACGATCCACTAAGCTGAGGATGAATCCCGCAACAATACATTCCAGGATTTGAAGAAATAACGCAACGATTAGAAAAGCCGATCTTAGGATCATGGTTAGCTTTGATATAGATGAATCATCGATATATACAGTGTTAATTGACTCAGTGCCTAAACATAGCCGTTCGCTTTTAAGAATGACTTAGAGGTACTTTATGCTAAAGCGAGAAACATTGATGGTAAGAAGATCGCTGCAGTGAGCAGCTCCAGTGACGAAGATGGCAATGCATCTTTCTGCTCTGACGACGAAATGTTGAATCCGATGAATATGAAACTGATCGTTTCGAGAAGATGGATGCAAATTTTTTTTTAAATGCGATTTCCGAGAAGGCTGAGCTGCGAAGCTGATACTTTCCAGCTGGTGCTAGCAGGTGATCTGAACGCAACCGGTTGCCGTACTGAGATCGATGTGCTGATAAAAGGTCATGCTTCATATTTAAGTTCAGAATAGCAAGGTCAACGGCTGAACGATTTCACGCAAGATCCTACTTGAACTATTTTGAACGGTTTCGTAACGTTTGCTAGCCTTGTGTTACTCGTGATTCCTCTGTTTCCAATCTTACTTTCTCGTTCTGTGTCCTATTCCCGAACTGTTATGCTTCATATCGATATAATCCATTAAGGTTCAAACGGCATCATTGTTTCAGCTGTTTTTAATTCCGACCTTTGATACGTGGTTATCTTCCAATGTTCACTCTGTGCTCTTCTGGAAACAAGCTTCTTTCCATCGATGAGTCGTCTACATGCGAAATTCTGGTGTGGCCGTCCGACTGTTCAGAAGATAATTTCCGGTGTTTCGACGGACAAGAAATACGCTTGAACAATCTGTCTTAGCGACCTCAGGTTTTGGAGAATTGCACCCAGTCAATCTCTTTTTGAAGAAGGAAGTGATTATTTATTCTCGAGCTTATTTCAGTGGTTCTCTAAATGTTTTCATTCAGTGTTCGCACTATTCTGACGGCTTTTATTAGTTCCACTCACCAATAATATGACTCCTCTCCCATTCGTGTATATCAAAAAAATCCGATGCACAAAAACTACAGTATTGGTATTGTACTTTCGAGGTCAAATCACCAAATTCGCAACCACGGGCACATTACATGTGCAGGTACGCTAGGTATTTGCAAAGGTAGTAGAAGTGCAGAATTATATGACTTTTCGGGAGAAGTAGAGAGACAGAGTATCGAACAATTTCGTATGATGGTATCACTGAAGTGGACTCAAAAGCTTTGAAATTTTTATATTCTTGAATTACAAAGATACAAAGATACAAAGACAGCTGTAGTTTCATCGATCCCCGTATCGATGCAGCTGATAATCACACGTGCCTGTCGTGACCAGATTTCTGGAACGCCTGGTGGTCAACCTTCTGGCGATCCGTTGAGAAATCAGCTGGGAATCGAACCCCGGTCTCTTCGCTTGAATTGAATTAAGATTAATAAAGTTTAAAATTCAAAAGAAAATCGAATAAAGACAACAGATTGTGAGCATGCTGTGCATCGATCTCTATGATGTTAATAGCGAATAGTGAATCATTTCCTCAGATATCGAAGTGTCTCAATTGGCACAAAAAAATTCATCGTCACTTGCTCCGGAAATTTTCATGAAAATAATTTAAGAAAATAACTTTGTGACATCCGGTCTGCTATTTTGATACTATCATTAGCTAATATCATTAGCTTTGATACTATCACTAGCTCATATCATTAGCTTCGATACTGTCATTAGCTAATATCATCAGCTTTGATACTATCATAAACAAAGTTATTGGATAAGGTGAAAGCGTCAGTGCTAGCAACCTCTCGAAGAGTATGCTTACAATCATTCTCCACATCGTATTTTCTTTCTTCTCTATTCATCAAATTTTTTCTTCACATATTTTTTTAGCCTTCAATACTTTTGCTTCGGCGTATATAATATCGTTATTGTTTTTATCATTTACTGCAAGAAAGCTTTTATAAGCTTTCAAGCATATATAATTGTATTATAGATATTATACAAGTAAATCGAATACAAATTAAAATAAGTCACTTTCTTGAAATTTGTTGCTAAAATGTGCAGTGTGAAAGTTTTGCACTACAAACTTTGCAAGTTTTTGTCTATTCACAGACATTTTAGCTGTAGAAAATGCTCACAGTTCTTTAGATTCAGTGAGATCAACTGTAGACAGAACACTTGCATTTATGAAATTTCCTCAATGGGCATCTTTAAAAGCAGGTATTCATCCACAGGAGCTCGAAATTCGCAGTTGCTTATCTTAGCGTAGCTAATTGTGATCAATCACCCATAGTGAAAGTGCAAGCTTGGCAAGTCAGTATGCGGAAAGTGCTACCCATAGAAAAAGTGCTACTCAATAACAATCAAACTAACAATATTCAAATTAAATGCATGCAGCCGAAAAATGGTCTCAGCGGCAAAATCAGTGCCGAATTTGCGCCTCGTTTTGATAAATCTGAGTTAAATTGAGATAAAGCGACTGCAGAAAATAGTAAATATCACCGAAACATCTTGCATAGTTAGGTTCAAGTAACATGGCTGCCAAGGTTAGAATTTGGTTGCAAAGAAATGCTCACTTGTGGAGTACCTCGAATGATTGGATTTGCGTAAACTGGGTGCACAAAGTGAAGAACATATGCCGAACACCTTACGCAGGTGTTGCAGGGGTGTTTTAGCTAAACTGGCTATAAAGAGTCGCATATGTATAGAAAATACATCGCATTATTAAGTTCAGATAAACTAGCTATAAAGAGTGGGAAATATTTGTGGAACACTTTCCCTGCCAATCGTAGCAACTTTCCAAGTTTTTTTTGTAACTGCCCTCCTCCCCCCTTCCACTCTCCCCTTGGTGCATCGATCGTGGCATATACATCACTGTCTGTTGGCTGATCGGTTCAATGAAAAATTATTGAAGTATGATCTTCGCGTAATTGAAACATCATGCAAAACCTGTTGAGGTACCTGTCGTTGATTGCATCTTGTTGGTGATACGCTACGTTGACCTGAGATAGCGCTGCAGTTCTCGAGCTCAAGATGTCTGCTTATTGATGGCGTGGAAAACGTGTCGTGTAAATAGTTGAAGAATGCATTGCCAATGCCTGCGTTCGTCACACATACCAAAATGGAACCAGCGAATAGGTCAACGTATAAGAACAACAGCTGCCACGCACTTGGATTATTGAGGTAGATCCATTTTGGTGAGCCTGAACGGATGGATGGTACGATGATTGAGTGGGCGCACTCATCTTTAGCGCAATAAGTAAAAGATGATTTACGCTCTAAAAATTATTGAATTTTGTTTGGATTTTGTGCTAGCAACTCAACGATATGCCTTAAGTGACATATAAGCCCTGACTAGGTTTAACCGAAATTTTTGAGCGTATGGGATACCCCCTTCGCTAGCTATCTGATTACGCCCACTGAGCTATGAAAAAATTGCTGCAATTGAGCACCGAACAATAATGATTGAATTTTTTCTGCATTGCGCCATTGAGGCAGGGACAATAGTTGTCTCCTGCGTTGTGAGTCCTCTTGCGTTGTACCTTCGCTTCGCCGCAGATGACAAAGTGAGGAGTGGGAATTCGTTTCTCCTACAGGAGATTCTGATTGACTACAAAATTTTCAGAAAAAATAGGCGTTCTACCTTCGCTTCCTTTCCCTGTCCCCGACGTTGTACCTACGTATGCCGCAATGATAGCAATCCGAAAAATTCGGCCAGACAAACCAGCTCGACCGCCTCATCTTTGACCTTTAGTTTTCCTTCAATTTTGGCATTAGAACTGCACGACTCTCGTTTCTCATTATGAAGGTCTGGTGATTGAGATGGAACGGAGGCGATCAACATGGTTGGTAGGTGGAATTTTACAGGTTGGCGAAGTGTCCATGGAAGGGTGAAAAAGGTGCTGAACACTTAAAACTATTGAAAAAAAAAACCGACTTGTTGTCGTTACATAGAAGAAATTTGCGAAAATATCTGTGATGAAACTGCTCGTTGGATGAATAATAAGGTGCAAAAGGAGAGCACCAATATGAACGCAAAGTAATAATATGAGAAGAACAGCAAATGTGGGTCTAAGAGTATGTTGAATGGTCCTTGACTCTTCCTCATAAAGTTCCAATTTGTTTCCACCAAAAACCTGAAAACAAAACATTTGAACCCTGAATATGGAATTTCTGCCATGTACAATGCTTAACGAAGAGGTGGATACTTATAAGAGCGCTCGTTGGTCGAACGATGAAATTTCGAAAACAGTGATTTGGGTAACCACATGTCATGGCGAACATGATTTCGATTCTAATGACTTGCTTTGGGAAGATAAAAAATCGAAAACGAGTTGAAATATGCCAGGGTGGTCGAGACGATACAGGTTATTGTCATTAGTCCGACCGGTTGCTGAATTGCGCATAGTGGGTGGGGAGAAGAGGGGGGGGGGGGGGGGGGGGGGGTATGTCCACTNNNGGGGGGGGAGGGTTATGTCCACTATATTCGGTGCAGCATGCGCACGAAATCTCATTGCCATAATCAAAGTCTTTATGGAGTTCAAATTTCTGAATAAAGCGACCATTGCACGCATCTAGGGGGCAAAGATCATCGCAAGAAGTGCACGACGAGTTTCTTAGAATTCAACAATTTGTTTTTGACGTAATTTCTTTCGTGATTTAATCTTATCCGCGTTTGTCATTACTCTATACACGTGAAAGTTCTATTGCAATATTGACTCTCCTAGTGATTTATTTTTTGAAAATTCAATCGACCGGAGTCTTCTTGTAACACTCTCTATTTGTACTGTATAGGAATGCAAGACAGTGATAGATTATGCTGCAGAGAGCATATTTGTTTTGGTAGATTTAATGTTTGTTGAAGGTGGAATTATTTGTGGACTAATTATATATGCAATATGGTGGTATAATAGTACAATAAAACTTAAGGTTATTTGCATAGGAATTGCTTTAAAAAATCCTCATCGATGATCGTATATTATCTATCTATACTGCGATAGCAAATTACTTAATTGCTTTGAAATGTCTTACAATGAATTTCATTTTTTTACTTGCATTTTTTAAATTCGTTTGAAATCATTAAAAAGTGTTCTTCATTAGGCTTAGATCAGCTGAACGAGTTGTACATATACTTGAGTTGCCTAGTTAGTTATTAATAAACGCTAGGAGAACTTCGGAAGGCTTAATCGAATAGTAATGGTCGCCTAAAATTTGGTCATCCGTATGCTTGATCCCAATATTCGTAACGTTTCATCCGTTGTTTGCTAATAATGCAGGAGAAATTCGTAACTCGCAGTCTAGAATACATGAAATGTATAGCACAATGTATAACACATGTGAAGTGCATAGCACAATATATAACACACGTGAAATGTATAGCACATTTTATGAGTTACAATGCTATTTAGAGTTTTTGACAGGTCACATTCTTCTTTTCCAAAGAGTTTGTTGTTTGAAAGTTGAAAGTAATATTCCCCAAATGACTTGAAAATTCTTTCCTACTTCTTTGAAACAATTTTTTTTTCCGCTCATCAAACACTAAGCTACCACAAGCAATAGTACTTTTCAAATATTCGCTAATTGCTTGAACGATTGCTGACAAAACCGATCGAAATCTTTAAAAAAAACTTTAAGAAAAATTCGAACCTGATTTCCTGGATATTTTTTTGCCGCTCGCTTTTTCTGCAAATGTACAAGAAGGTGTTCTTCACCGAATTCATTCGCTTGTTTAAATAATTTCGAGCAGTTATTTTCGTCACTGTATTCGTTCGATGCTGCAAAACTTTCTCGATCATTTAAAATCTGCAACGGTGCCCAAAGTGGCAGAGGGGGGGGGGGGAGGGGGTCGGTAGCTCAGTGGTAGAGCCTTCGTTTATTAAGCAAAGAGACCCGGGTTCGATTCCCGGCTGATTTCCCAACGGATCGCTAGAAGGCTGATCATCAGGCATTCCAGAAATCTGCTCGAAACAGCCATGTGAGATTGTTAGCTGCATCGATACGGGAATCGATGAAACTACAGCTGAGTTGTCGCCTCATTTTTGAAATCGCATACGTATAAGGCGGTGTTTATATTTAGTCGACTTTACTCTCAATATTCTCGTAGCACCCAATCATCTTCTATCTCATCTGCACAAATTATTTATGATAAGTGATAAGATTGCACCAGACCAGTTTTTTTGTTGCAGATTGCTATTATCAGAAGATCGAAATCATTTTAATGCGATTATATTCGACTGGCATTTTTTCTTCATTTTTTTTTTTTTTGATTTATTGGACATTCTTATGTGCTTCCATTCTTTGCAAAGTTTCCGAATGCAACAATATGAAAGCCTAATAGGTGTCCAATTCAAGTGACAACTGTGAATGAGAATAGCTCATGCGGCTGTCAACTATTGGCCACTAGACGTCGACCATTGACCATTAGATGTCGAACATTACGAGTAAACGTTCATAGACGAGCGTTCACAATTTTTAAGCCTCAATCAGCGAATAGAAATTTTTGGCCCTCTATCTGTAAGATCAAGCTCCTGCTATGCTTTACAGATTTATCATGTTGTTGGTAGTACGCTTTGAAATATTTATAAAAATTTTTATGTCGTCCATTTTTTAGTGAGTAACGACTGAACGAGTTTAAACAATACAAGAACTACGTCGTCCATAATATGCAAAGTTTATGAGATAAACAAATGAATCTACCGAATATCGCGTCTAAGCGTCGCTCAGATTCTCGTTCTAGCATTGCAAAAATGAGCAAGAAAGCGATGCTTCCAAACGATATATATACCAATTTGAAAAATAAATCCTTATCATCAGCACGATCGTCGCCTTGAAAGAATTTTCATGAATGATCGTACATTGCGATAATTCACTTCGTCGAAATATGCTTCATTTCCGCTTTCTTTTCTTCTTTGAGGGCGCTCATAATCTATATTGATAAAGCAACGATTTGCTGGCAATGCAAATTGGGAATCGAGCACAAATCAAACGGTGGAAAATATTTATTTTCTTTTAAAGAAACTTCATCTCTCGAAGAAAGTAATAAGGAATAAACAACAACGCTTTCGCTTTTATTTTGCATCCTTTTTATATCAATTCTGTTAATGCAGTTCACAAAGTTTCAGTTGCTGAATTCTCCGAAGACTATAAATGGGAGTGAGAGGGGGGGGGGGGGGGGTGGGAGGAACCATAGCAAGAAATTACTACTTCGGCATCTCTTATTTTAAACTGTGAAGGATGGCAATGGCAATAACTTCCTGTATCTAACGAGAAGCGCTTGCTTGCAGATTTCAAAGTTAACTGTATTGACATGATTCATCGAAGTAGTTGAAATGTTGAAATGTCGATAATAGCCATACCAAGCGTGTTTACGATAGCAAATGACATCAATAATGCAGATGTTTGTTGCGATCGTTTATCACATGATGAGAACGATTCAAGCTTTAGCATAAATAATGAGTGCAAATCGTTCATAACTTGTTTGACAGCGTTCGGCTGCAATATTATTCACTCAGCTTACCAATATATGCATCAGAAAAAATGTATGCAATTAGTAGACTTCACCTTCAAGTTTGCTCAACATCTCATCGGAATTGCGTAGAAAAATTCATGGAAATGACAAAATATTACAATGAAATCGGTTTCTCGAGCCGTATTAGGGTCATACAAACTGAAATAAGAGCAAAAATAATTAATGCTGGATGTCTACGAATCAAAAACGTTTCAAATTTTCGATTCTTTTCGATTCTTCAGTGATTCATATTCTCCTCTTCCAGAAGCTCGGCATGATGGTGGGCACTAAATTTTAAACGAAGAATCGTTCGCAAAGAGGACATTGTCATTCTCGTCTTCCCCATTTTTCTTGCTATCACTTACGCAAATCTAAATTTCAGACGCGATATTCGCCACTCGATTATTATTTTTTTGTGATATCAAAAATGCTAAAAAAAGAACTTTTCCTTTAAAGTTATTTCTGTTTAACGAATATTCTTGAGATAGAAACGAATGTAAAGTCTCCACGTAATCGACATAGGTAAAGTTTTTTTCTCAGCTTGCATGCATGTCCACGTGAAGATAATATGAATTATTAATTTTCGTATAAAAGCGGCTTCATATATTCGGTTGTTCTCTTTTAGTCCACTCATGGAATCATTTCGCTGCAATTGCTTGTAGATCGGTGAAAGGGCTCCTGAAGATGAGAGAATTTCATGAAAATTAGCTCGAATAAGGCGCTATTTCTCCCTAGATGTTAACAACTGTTGCGTGAAAGCTTCATCATTTATGATGTATGAGTTATTCTCTTATTAGGAGATGATAAGAGTTAAGAAGAAACTAGCATTGTTTTGAGCGTCGACGAGGAATGGTGTCTCGGCAAGGATCGCCTCATCGAGTAATTGCTTTAATGTTGGCTCTCCACCATCAAGTACATCGATTCGAGTAATACCGACAAGAACAACGCCACTTGCCACTAATACAAGTATGCATATCGTCAACCAATGCATTGTTCCACTCAACTATGAGTTGTCTTCGGCACAAACCAATTGCAAATAGAACTGTAATAGACATGGGAGAAAATATCACTAGAATTGGGGAGGGGGAGGGAGAATATGTCACCAGAATTAGGAGAATATGTAAATATATTTTCCGCTAGATAGGCTTCTTTCGGAGTTTCTATCATAATTAAACTAAAACAAGCTTATTGTGGTTTGCGTAAAGCGCACTTTGCCTATATCAACCTTTTCCAACAATCTAAACTCAGCTGAAGTTGTGCATTTATCCTTTTGTATCTAGAATAAAATATTGGTGAAATAATCTGAAATGTACATCGATGCAAAGAGAGCGATGTCGTATTATCGAAAGGTTACGCTGCTATTTCCACCAGTGACATAGGTAGATATGGAAGAGCAGCTGTAGTAAATGTGCGGCGATTGGATCGAATAGAGAAAAAACTTTCAGCTCAAGAACACTTCAAAGCAGTAGAGATTTTAGAGAAGGAAGGGCTCGCTGAAGGGCTGAAGGGCTTCCCCTCCGCCGCCCCCCTTTCCCCCACTCCTCCATCTCTGGAATTTATTCTTCGTTCATCAATAGTCGCTGCTCGCTTGCAATGTGATTTTCTTTCAGCGTAGATCTTCAACTGCTTCAATTTCCAACACTCTCCATCTCCTCGTCTAGATCTGCGTAGCATCGACATTCGAGTGGATGTTGAAGTTCTGGCTCCAGTAATGCTTTTCTGAAGCTCCTTTTCCCACCTTGAAAATTTGCTTCAGATGCGGCTTTGGTAGGTTTGTGCTTCTCAATACTTCATTCTGTTGGTGCTGATACTGCAACTAAGTCGCCACTCTATTACTTTAAATTCCGCTCTATTCATCTACCCTATTATTTGCTCCAAAAAACTTGCCACCTAATTTAGAAAGCAATCCGTTCAGTGGTGTTTCGCTATAGCAGAAAGCACTGTCAATTGGAAACGCACTTGAAAGGATTCTTCACAATTTCTAATGCACTATTTGCAAAAAATGCAAAAATGAAAACATATGGAGCTGAGAGCTTAGCAAGATATCAAGAATTGTTGAGGGGATTTTGCTAAGAGATTGATTCGTAGTAAAGCTATTTTTCATATAGTGATCTTATAATTCAGGCTATCTCTTTCTGATTACTCTCAAAAATTATCTCTTTATTTTGAGCAATAAATAAATAAATAAATAAATAAATAAATAAATAAATAAATAAATAAATAAATAAATAGATGAAATGAGCCTATTAGAAAATATTATGATAATGGGATTTGTTACTATTGGAGATGACAATTTGAAAACTCAACATGTTAAACTTAACAGGCTGCAAAATATTGTCGAAGAAGAATGCCCTCAAATAGAGTACGACTTCTACGAGCATTACGAATTAGTGAGAAATATATTTTAGTCAACTGAATGACGCATAGATTCACATCCTAGTAAGAAACAAATCTATATATCAACTGACAATCTGTCGTCCTTCAACAAAATCAAGCGTTTTCAACTACTGGTTGTGGCTTGGTTCACGCAAACTTGGAGAGTGTCTAGCCGCCGTGTGGATACGATCCGATCACATTACCTAGAAGAACCGATTTTATATACTAGTAACACACGAAATCTTTGCTAGGTGTGGATGAATTGTGTTACATCGCTCACCTACATAACATAGGGCTTCGTCATGTGGATTTTATGCCTACAGATTCATTTGAAAGCGGTTGAACTTAACAGGCTGCAAAATATTGTCGAAGAAGTATGTCCTCAAATGGAGTGCGACTATTACGAACACCACGAATTAGTGAGGAGATGGTAATCTATAAGTGTTCTTGCGTGATTATTAACTTGTAATGCAACGTGTGTTATAATTGCTTCTTGTCTATTGCTCATATATGCATGTATCAGTGTGTCTGTCGGTTTATTCGATGGTTTCAGTGGAGAATCTGGTGAAGGTACATCGACGAGTTTTGATGGACATAATGTCCATAACAGGACAACATCTCCCTACATCATCATTGACCTCGATGCATAGAAGTTGAAAGAAATTACAGACAACGTATTAAAAATATACCTCTATCCCATTTTCATTTTACATTTAGAAAAATCTTCATGGGAACTTTCCATGGGCGATCCATCTCGTCAAGCTACTAGGACATTATTGTGGGTTTTTCGCTTTTACAGGTTATCGGAAAGCTAATTGGCTAAGTAAAAGGATTGGAAAAACGCATAACGCAGCAGCTATTTCAATACCCTTCTTTCAAAGTATTAGCATTCATAAAAGTCGCAGAAAATCTTGTTTATTCTCTGTTTCGCTCATACACAGGTGGACAACTCTCTCACATCTTTTAGCCCTCCATCTGCTGTGGCTGGTTTTCTTAGCTAGCATTGTGATTGTGTTAGCGGATCAGCTAAGAGCACAATTGACCAGGATTGGGCTTAGCAGCTAGGGGAACATAAGGACCGGCAAAGTAGTTTTAAATTGGCCATATGAAGAGTTGATACATATACACTGTTAAAAAAATGATGATACGTGAGGAATGGCAGACGTCTAAGAGGTTTAGTTTCCTATCCTGGAAAACTTTGCTACCCGAAACAGCATGTTCAAGTGAGTTGGCCAATGACTCTCGGTACCAAACTGACAATTAAGCACGAAGAGTGGCGTGTCCGTATTTTAGAAAGAACTCAGTTCGATTCGTTGCTTAGCAGCTAAAAGCGAAGGATGGCTCTTTACGAGATAAAAGGCTCTACAAGGTCTCTTCAACGTAGCACTTTTTCCTGTGTGTTTTTGCCTATACGAAGCGATTTCTAGCACTATAAGCTGCTTCAATTCTTCATGCAAAAATAAGTACATGCGATGAAAGTGACTTCGACAAATGCCTAGTCTCACCCCCGATGGATATACCACGCTGTTGTTGATGCTCGTTGGTCTTCGCCATGGATCAATCCTATGAACACGAGCCAAATCGTGACAAAGTGAGTATTGATGCACGGAGTCCGCTGTTTTCGAATAAGTAATTCGGAACAGAGATGCAGAGAGTGCGGGGTATTCGTGGAGTTGGATGATCCTTTTCCTTTTCGACGATTGGGTTGAGTCTATGTTGGGAAATATTTTTAAAAAAGTAAAAGATGAAAGTATGGTATCCTCAGCTCCGCTGTAATATAAATTTTTGGTGTCAATAAAAGTTTCGATGAATTCCAACGTGCAAGATCTATATGGGCCTATATGTGCCTATAATTTGGCGCATTTATCACATTCTCATTGCCTTTGTAAATGAACGCCATATTTGCAAGTTTTCATCGCTGAAATTGTTTTCTCGTTGAAGCGATTCAGTGAAGACAAGAGCACGATTCTAGCATGAGCTGCTTTCTTCTCACCTCATCGTTGTATTTTTTAATTCTGCGAAGCCTTTGCACATTGACCACATATAGCTGATTGTCTTTAGACAATACTGACATTGATCTCTTCCTCGTTATGTCCATCGTACCGCTATTTCCTCTCTATTACCGGTTACGTGTCATATTTCCCTCCAGCGTATCTTATTCGAGCACACTACAAGTCTTTTTCATTTCCCTACAACTCTATGGAAAGCCATTTCAACTCGCAAAGGCAATATCCCTTCTTAGCATCTTTGACAGAGTTGTAGAAACTCATGGACCCTTATGGAAACGGGAGATATTAGCGTTCGCAACAGATGACTCCGCGGTCTATAGTTTAGGAGTCATATTTATGCGGGGTTCAGCCGACGCATGGGGATATTGCAATGAACTTCGAACACTAGAGAAAACTGAGAGTTTCTTTAGCGATGGGATGTCTTTTTCATTCATTTCTTTGTCCAATTCTGTCTGCTACTGTCTAAATCTCAGTATTAAAATCTCTAAACCTTCATGGGTTACTGTTCGTAGAAGGAATTATTTCTATCTAAAGTATTTTCTATTTAATTATTTTTATTATTTAAATTTTAAAAATTATAACCTCTTCATCAGAACTATCTTATTTAAAAGAGGAGGGAGAAAAAAAGTATTGAGAGGAATGTTTCACCTCCATTTAGCATAGGGTAAATCGTCGAATTCGACCTCGGGATTGGGACATTACCGCTTGCCATATGAGCTAAATTTAGAGGAACGACGGAATACAAATATAATCTTATTTTAAATGCGTCAGGAGTAAGATTCGATTTGGGGCATTTACTTAAGTGAGATGCTTTGCTAGAAGAAGCCTCTAAATATGCTACAAGAAGAGGAGGATACAAACTTACAATTCTCTAGGACAAATCAATTTTGAGAGGAGCGATCATTTCCAGTGTTTGTTCCTGCTCTTTTACAGCGTTTTTATTCATTCCATTATGAAAGCCACACTTTGGCAAACGATACGCAACTAAGAAAAAAGAAGCAGCTAATCAAAGCTATCCGTGTTGCTTTGAGTGACGTTTGCATACAGCGCAGCATCCAACCGATTCGACTCCATTTGCAGTACATGATGAACTCGCCCAACCACTTGATTGCCATATATGCGCACAAATGGAACCTTTTCCAAACGGTTCGCCAAACCTCCAGTTCGTATAATTTACTTCGCTTCCGTCCCTCCACCGGAAGCGCTGTTGCAGCGAAGACGGAGAATAGAGACCGATATGCTTGCAATGACATGATGTCGTACCCAATGCTGAAATATCTTTTTTTTTTTGCTGAATTTCACATCTCATAATGTCTATCTACGCTTTTTTTCCGTTCTTTAGTGCCTTTATCAAAAAAAAAAAAAAAAAAAAAACCTGACTTCAGCGAAATTGCGAATTCTTTTTCAAGAAGACACTTTCTCATCAGTGGTCTAAATTTTTTTATGCGATGCAAGTTTATACAGCGCTTCATGTAGGGAAAATCTTCTCAAGAAGCTCTAAAAGAAAAGGGATGAGGAGCGGTTAGAATCCATATGGAATTCCTTAGGTGATTCCATTTCAGGATACCACAACAAGTAAGAAAAACCACGAAAGTGAAATAGTTGTTTTTTGGAAAACTTGAACGGAAAATCAGGTGAAAAAGCGTACAAGATGGAGAGACATGATGTGTATATACCTTGGCAATCCTATTCATTAAGCGAGCAGGTAACCTAATTTGTAAGGAACTAAACACAGCATAAAACAAGTAATACAGCATAGGAGATAATGCGTCCTCCTTTTTTTATTTAATCTAGCGTTCATGGAAATTTCTATCACGTATTGTGGATTTTTTCAAAACTTTTTCATGTGATCGAGATATGAATTTGTAAGTGCAGGTTTTTTACGTTTCAATATTTTTCGATTAATTTTTGCGGGCCCCATATAGTGATCACGGAATTTTTTTGATTCCTTACGAAGATAACTGAGAAAATGCCTAGCGATTTTCGATTTCTTTTCGATCGAATTAAGTTTTATATGCAAAGATAATGTTTTTTGTCGTAAATAGATGCCGATCTGAGATCATCTACGTTACATAAATCAATATTAAATCACCGAAAATCATCTAAAAAAGAAATCGGAGAACTCATTTTCTATGGATCGCGCACTTACATCTTATCAAGAAACTCTTTAAAGAGGCCTTTGGATAGTAGAAGTCTAGAGAGTATTACCGGATCCGGAGAAATTATCTAGTGACAGCCAGGGGAAAGAGTTTTTTGCCACTAATTCCTCACCGTTTTCAATAAATTTTAGTAGGTGGATATAGAGAAATGAAAATTCTCACATAACTATAGCTCACATAAATAAATATATGGCACTGTTAAGCCATGTTGTTATATTCATTGTTGCCTAGATTTCATCTGGTAGTGTTTGCAAATTTCATATAATTTATTACACAAAACAATTTCACATAATCCAGCAAATACCCTACACACATCACTTGAGCTTCTATGTCGTTCAAAATTGTAATGATACGAGGCTGTGGTGTTTGCTTCAACTCTTTTTTCCTCATAGTTCTTTAAAGTACTTCGAAGGTGAAAAAGAAAAACGACCACTAACAGCTTATAAACTGATCCTCTTCGGCGGATTCGATCGAAGCCAAATGTGCTCCGTCTTTCTGACAATCCTTTTCGTAGGTTTCTGGTGTAGCTTGGCAATTATATGGAAGTACCTGCAATTTACGATGGGAATTTTTCGAGGCGATACGTTATGGCGTATTACCTTGCGTAATACTTCTTTTCCTTCCTTTCCATGAAAGCGTCTCTTTGGCTGAATCATCATCATATCGACTTTAAAATTTTTTGGAAGACATGATCACTCTCTCGACAGCTTGACTAAATTCGAAGAAAAAATAGCTCCATCTTCCACTTCCGTAAAATATTTTCCTGATGGTGTTCCTACCTTCTTCATGCCTTGCCTAATACGACGAAATGTTTGCAATATCCGAAGTAAAGTGCTCAAAAAAGTGGAAAAAAGCGACGAATAAAACAGATAAGCAATTTTGTGAGGTGTATTCGAAATGCAAATGTATCGCAAAGCGATAATCGAAAAGTCAGAAACTTAGCAAAAATTGCAAAAATTCCCGAATATTTGCTTTCTTCACGCAAATGCAAACTTAAGAACACTTACCACATACGAGCATAAATAGTTTTACTAGTAGTTCTACTCATAAATGCATTACTTTTTAATCGAAAAAAAAAGATCTCAGCGATGTATGGCGCAATTTTCATCTACATTAGTGATAGCGGTGTTTTTCATTTATTGATAATGTTGCCAAAACATTCAACAAAATAGCATTCCATCGTTATGCCAATGTCTCCTCAAAAAAAGGAGAAATACCTTGTACATAATCGATATAATTTCGTCAGTTGGAAATCTGCTTTACATATTTCGGGATATTACAAAAAAAAAAATTCCGACGCTCGCCCATTGAAAGAAAATTTCCATCAGCCTCTTTTGCCTTTCATTTAAACCTCAAATGTGCTATCATGACCGGCTACTTTTAACAACTATGAGATTGACCTTCTAACCTTTGAAGTCAAGGCTGATAAGCTTGGAGCCCATTCGAATTCCGTGAGTTTCAGTGGACTTTGCTTAATGAATCTAAGATAAAAAAGGCTTCTCAGACAGCAGCCGACCCCGAAACCTCTGTTAATGAACCGTTTGAAAGACCGTCGTCATGGTCAATCAACAGATGCAAGGTTCAGCGTTTAAAATTTCACCCAATTTCATACAGCAAAAGTCAGCAAAAGCAACGATATGAGTTCTCGTTAAGCTGCAAATGAATTTTTCAAGCAGTTCATTTTTGTACGCGCACATATCAACTTATGCCTCTGAAACTTCCTATCGCCAAAAATGGGATATTATCGCAGAAAATGGTTGGCTATCTTTATCTTTAAGCTTTTTATGAAAAAAGCTGAGAAATGAATATATAGGCTGACCAAAAAAACTTTTTAATAGAGTAATGAAAATAAGCGAAAAGAAGAGGAATATTGGCACAACGCTGAATAAAATTATAGAGATTGGAGAAGGAAAATATCGCTCAATTTAGCGTTCAGACATCGATCACCGAGTTTCCTTTGTTGACAGTGCACGTTGCTTCATTGGTCAGTATGGACGCACCACTTTGTCCATCTGTCTCAACCGTTTCACCCATTCTCTCCCAATTCATTTCATTCATAAGTTGTTTCTCCACTAATTCATCGGTGTAGTTATGAGCAGTAATAATGGTAGAGGGAGGAAGGTGAGAGATGACAGGGAAATGTGAAAATTGAGAAAAATATCGTCTCGAAAATTTGGCACTTAAAAAGTGTTCTCCTCTAAAATTTAACTAAAAAAATAGAATTTATAATAAGAACTTGAAGTTAGTTCTATAGCCTATCCACTCCCTCTCCACAACTATCAAATTTCTGCGGAAAATAAATTTGCGAGAAATTTTTTGAAAAATGCAGGCCTGGATGCCCCGAATCTTTCATTGATAGTCAATTATG